>JZLH01S0636688.1:2354-14504 GCA_001188425.1 Eucidaris tribuloides | reverse complement strand
ATTAAAAGTAGGGGTCACCGTTAATTCTAGAGAGTTATCAGAGATTTAAAAATGCCCATCTTTCACTACGCGCGCAATGCGCACGCATTTATATCTTTTGGGCATATAAGCAATATTTTGGGTCCTGATGGTCGGAAAAGAGTTCTAAACGATGTAGAATTCAGTCAGTCATCTAAATCCATCGAAAAAAATATGTTTTTCGGTGGGGAAAGGGGTACTCGCGAAAAAAACGCGCGCGTACGCGCGCGCACTAAAATGCTCCAAATGACCTGAAACATATAGTACCGTTAATAAAAAGTCATTTGGAGCATTTTTATGTTTTGGCGCGCCCGTACACGCATAAGAAGACGCGCGCGCGCACGTGGTTTGGACCAAAAGATGACCCATGAGCTGAACTTGACCCTTGCCAAGTTTGGTTGTTTTATTTGACCGCCGGCTCGAGATATTGCAAATGTAGGTTAACTCTAGCTTTTTTACTAATGATGTCATAAAAGACGTCACAGGTGGTCTATGAAATTGACATGATTACCATGCCGAGGTATTAACATGGGACATAACTATGCTAAGTTACAAGACTATTGCTGTCATCGTTCGCGAGATATCGTCTGCACAAAAAGTGACCAGTAAGAAACACGAATAAACAAAGTAAGAAAAAAATTTCGTACAAACTCTATGGTGATCCGCGAATACGCGGATCACCAATTATTTGACAAACTTATGGTATCAGCGTTTACTGGATCACAACTAGATTAATCGTCCTAAGACGAATTGGTGATCCGCGTAACCGCTCCGATCATTAAATTTAAAGAAAATGTGACAAACAATGTATATCAATTATCATCGCATGATGAAATATGTCCCTCATCACCTTAAATTGTCTTTCAAACATTAATTGAAAATTCGGCGTGCGCGTACGCGTTCGTCGCGACGCGCGGACGGTTGTGATTAGTACCAATGATGACTTTTGACCTAAAGTTACTGTGTACCAAATGTTGTTATCTTAATCCACCCCATTCATGAGATATGCGCGAAATACGATTTTTCTTTGTGACGTCATAGATGACGCCACAAGCATTCTGCGTGCAAAGTAGTGTCTGAACTGTTGTCTACGGATAATAGGCTATCAGAACGAGCAATGCAAGGTAGGGGTCATCGGTTTACTCTAGAGAAAATGACTTATTTAAACTTAATTTTAAACGTACGCGTACGCGTTCGTCGTGACGCCCACAGGCATATGATAAGCACGCATGATGACCTTTGACCTGAAGTTACTGTGTACCAAGTTTGGTGATGTTACTCGACTCCAGTCATGAGATATGGACAAAATACGATTTTTCTTTGTGACCTCATAGATGACGTCACATCACTTTGGCATAGAAAGCGATGCCTGAAATGCTATCCACCCATCATACTCTATCAGAATAAGCAATAAAAAGTAGGGGTCACCGTTAATTCTAGACAATTATAAGTCATTAAAAATGCCCCTTATTCACTACGCGCGCAATGTTGAGGATTATAAAGTAGACCTAATGTATGATCAAGGGTATCTTTACAAATGTATGTTGGGGCCTACCCTAAACGCATGTGACGCTCCATTACGAGTTGTACGAATTCCATAATAAGTTTCATCAACATCGAATGTCGCATTATCATGATTGCGATGATATTTGTTTTCCCAGAAATGTGTGGATGGTTATTGCGCAGGGTATTGCGCTAAAATATATAGGTCGGCAAAGTAAAAATCGGATATGCCAACTATCATTCTGTGAGCAAAATCGTTCAGTTGCGACTACCAGTAAAAGAAATAACTTGCTCGAGAAATTGCAAAATAAATATAGTAAATTATAAGCAATACAGGAATGCAATTGCGAGATAATCAATTTGTGGTCTCCGATTGATTTGCATAAATGCATTATTATGCATGAGGTTGGCGTTTATGCTAATAAGATCAGCGAGGCGTGAACCTGCTTGCCTGTGATTGGCCCTTTACCGCAAGCGTTACCAGGGACAGCAATCCTCGAAAAAATGTGTCTGCCTTGCAAATTTTTGACTAATTTGTGTCCATATTCTGTCAGTTATCTTGAAAAAAATAACACAGTTATTAACTTTGATGTATTGAGGTTCGATTCATCTGATTTATTATCTGTGATTGTGCATTAAAAAAGGTGAAATCTAAGGTCGAAAAGTGCATGTCTGTTTCGCTCTGCCGTGACGAATTAACTCGTCACTAGTCTGTGAATCAAGAAAACCCTTGACGAGTTAATTCGTCACAAGTCACGAACGGGTTAATGTGAGTTATTCCTATAGGGCCCTACCCCCAAACGTTTGCCCCCTTGGGGGTCCAAACGGGGCCACCCTGGGCATTGTCATGAGGAACATTAATTCAGCACATATAGAGGTATCTACACACTAAGTGGCTTAACTAAACTATTTCTGGATCTAGAGAAGAAGGCCAATACCAACCAAAGAAGAAACTTGACTTCATTTGACCTTTGACCTACATATGTGACCTTTGACCCCGAAATAACATTGAGGTCCCTGTTACGCATCTACCCACCAAGTTTGGTTACAAATGGGCTTGCGGTTAGAAAGTTACCTAGTTGGGCCCTTATGGCCCTGGGCCCCCCCCTGGGCCCTGGGCCCTGCCCCCTGGTGTACCATTCCACAAACCCTCTTTCCCCTCCCCCTGAGGATCATTCACCAAGTATGGTCTAAATCCACTGATGTGAATGTGAGTTATTCCTATAGAGCCCTACTCCAAACTTTTGCCCGTGGGGGCCAACGGGGCCACCCTGGGCATTGTCATGAGGAACATTAAATCAGCACATATAGAGGTACTACACACTAAGTGGCTTAATAACTAAACTATTTCTGGATCTAAGAAGAAGATGTTTGAAACTACCTACTTTTGGCCCTTTAGGCCCTGCCCCTGGGCCCCTAGGGGGGCCAGGGGTACCATTGAGACCGCTTGAATCCCCACCCCTAAGGATCATTCCTGCAAGTTTGGGGGGCCGAACAATCATGCATTTGAGAAGAACTGAAAAATGTGTAAAAGTTTACGCACAACGAACGACGCACGGCGCGCGACGAACGACGCACGACGGACGACGGACAAAAAGCGATCGCAATAGCTCACTTGAGCCTTTGGCTCAGGTGAGCTAAAAAGGGAAATAGCCATGGATTTTGAGTTGCAGGTCCCTTTAATGTGTCATGCATAATGATGCCCTAGCGCCAAATTTTGATTTTGACAATTGATTCATCCTGGTTAATAATTGTATTATCACACATTATACAAAACTTAGGCAAGCCAATGGAACTTCTCTGTTACTTGACACAGTTAAAGATAATCCCCAACCATAAGGATTTGGATTAGTAAGGATCAAGAGGATTAGAGCTTGATTGATTAGTTCCTACAAAACATGGCCTTGGCAAGGGGATGCAAATTAAGCAACATCATAATATTTTGAACATATATGAACATCATCAACTACCTTTTCTCCCAAGAAAAGGTTACCTGAAAATGTTCTAACAAAGCATTGTATTGCTCATTTGAATGACCTGGATTTGTAGAGCCTTTAAGTACAGGTTTATGAAAAAACAAACATATTTGCATGTAAAAAATGTAAACTAGCACTATGTCTAATCTCAGTAACTGTTTTTAACTGTTACATGATAAGTATTTTCAAATGAACAACAAGTTAACTGGAGCTAAATTAGCATAAAGTAAATGTATCTAACAATAATCCAACATATTACAAGAGGGTCAAATGTCCAAATGGGCAGCACAAGTATCTTTTTCTGATCACATAATCTGCATGTGATTTTTTTGTAAATACAACTTCAATGAATACCACTTTCATTTCAATTGCCACATAGATGAATTTGTGCACAAAAGAAACTCCATTGACAATATTTTTCTGCATGCATGTCAAATCTGTTGTCAAAAGATCATGGGGTAAAAGTACTATTTTATTTGATGGACCACATTTGTGGATCAATCTACCGGAGGAAATTAAATTGACTACATCCTCAACACAATTTAAATCTAATTTGAAAACTCACCTTATGAAAAATGTATTTTAACCATGATTATCACCTATTCATTTCTAATGTAATTTCTCCTGTGTAATTTTTACGTATCTGTCCCATGAGCACCTACATGTATATTAGGTGGATTTTGACGCATTATAAAAGGTCATTATTATTATTATTATGTTACAGGTTCTGACAATTTATCAGGTTTCCAAACATGATATCCATCAAAACAACTTGAGAATCTCTGAATTACATATATATGTATAGATTGCAACAACAGACAACTGACAGACACTAATTATGAGACATGACTTATTCTAGTGGCTGCTACCCGTTACCACGGAAACCCACAATGAACTTAGTACGCAAACACATGTAACATTCTTTATAGAGTCCCTACAACAAACATTGTATCCAGAGCAACTGCGGACTATGTCCACTCAATTAATATCTACACAGCTGTTACAGACAGTGCATTAATTAACTGTCTATAGTCCAATGGATATTAGGCCTACAGATAATAATTTTCAAGATGCTGTATATTTCACCCATCAAATAATTTCAAAAATGTCCCGTTCATACATGTATACTGTACAAACCTTATTTTCTTGTTCTGAAAAGTGATTCATGAGTTTTTTATACAGTTCAAGATTTTTAGCTCTTTTTAGCTCATTTTATCTCATCTATTTGAGTTTATCCCCATGGTTTATTTCTTGGTTTAGAGATGATGACCTATATGCATAAAAAGTAGTAATTGCTTTTTCTAGCCTTTTGCTTAAATCTGTATGCAATATATGCATACAGATTCAAGCGAAAGACTAAAAAAGTAAATACTTTTTATGCATAATTATAGGCCAATGACTTGCACAACTTTCAAAAATGACTCCTTGAAAGTAGGATAAGATGTTACTTCAAAACAAACTGGTGCTTAGTAAGTAGCCCATACGTAACAAATTTAATATTGTATTGAATTTCAGAGGAAATATACAGTACCTGCTATTATCTCTTTAGTGATATTATATCAACTTCATTAAATTGTTAAGCTGCTTATACAACAAGATTCATTACTCAGGGGAAAAAATAAACCGGGCAGAAGGATATTTTACCTGAAAAAGAAACAGAGTACATGTAGGAAAAGTTTGGAAGAAAAACAGTTTTGAAGTACATGTAAATACAATTTTCTCAAAATGTAACTGCATATTCATATCATTTACCTAATTTTCATCAAACAGTTTAATACTTGCCTTTTACATATTAATTTAAATCAACTTCAAAGGTTTACTTTCCTTACATTTTGTTCCTTGTTTATTCTTTTATAGTAGAATTGTGAACATTGTTTTCACAGTCACACACTATTACCTATATGTCTGATCCTTGTATGTTTAATTGTCTATTCCAAATATTTCATGAGTGCCTGTGACTGGGAATTTGACAACAGTTGGTGACATGTTGAGATAATGATAAATGTTTTTATTTAAATGTATTTACATGTACTTATTTTTTTAATTTCATATATCAGCTGATATTTCAAATTTGGTACTGCATATGAGGTGTACAGTACTACTGTTAATCAAGGTTGTCAACTAAAGGTACTTTTTGTGAGTACTCTGCAGGAAAAAAATCCATGGGGGCACAGGGTGATTTAGTCCCTGAAATGGTAAAAGAGCCCCTGTAATTTGCAGAAATCCCTTGTAAATTACCATAGAGTTCAATAAAATAGAGTATCTGAAAGTGAAATGCACTGAAACAGGAAAAGTAGCCCCTGCAAATAAAATTGTTGTTCACCTGGCAGAATGTCCTTAGCAACTGCTGTACATGTTGTTAACAGTAAATTGCTTGTAATGTGAAAACCATTGGCTTATTTCACATGAAATCAAAATATTATGGTCTTTGAGGTCCTTCTATCAGTATGTTAGGCAGAAAAAAGGAATAAGTTTCTTTATTTTCAATTTAGAGACAATATACTGTTAATGACATTTTGCTTAGAGCATTTGCTAACAACAGTCTGCCAGGCGCACAATGAAGTGTCATTTCCTTCCTTGGTGCTCTGTTCCATTGTGGTTTATTCAAATCAATGCTACAAGTCCAGTTCAATATAAACCTGCAAAATAACAAATCACTACTCACCTGCTGGTATTGTCCATCCTGGACACGATGCCCGACAAGACGAGGGCGACAAACAAGCTCCAGAGTTCGGGATTGCGAGCCATCATCACCTGCACCTGCTGCAACTTGTTCCTGGCCCAGTGATAGGCGTCCACCATGCCTTGCAGCAAGCTGGCCTCAAGATGGAGATCTGACGATTGGCACCCCTCAAGTGACGCACTCCGAGGTTCAAGTAGGGAGGGGTATCCTATCAACCGATACGATGCTATCGATAGGCTCCATCTGGAACACTGTATTCATGTATGTTTATCAGCAATGTATTACGATGACATCATATACCTGCAAAGGTAATAAGAGAAGGAAAGATGGAAATAACACATCACTTCAGAGATCTTACTTGGCAACGGGAAAATTGGATGGCAACGGGAAAATTGGATTAAAGTCAAACCTGTCTTAACGGCCACGTCATTATAGTAACCAACCTGTATAGTGTATATGACCACTAAAATGATTCCCCTGGAGAAATTTCATGTGTTTCTCCTTGGGTGGCAACTAATATAGACAGGTTTCACTATATTTTAAAGGTATTGGCGAACATTTACCACAGTTAAAAAAATCTGAACCGCATGATTCCCCATGCTACCAGTGTCTTTGATGAGGTCTAAAAATGAAGCCCTGAAAAAAATTGTATTTCAAAATGATTATTTAGTGCTTTAAAAAAGTGAAAATCGTAAGTTGACCAGATTCACTTGCCCATTTCCTCCCATAGACTTACTGTGTGTACACCTAGGTTAATAAAACTCGCCCCGAGTTTTATTGGTTATTCATGTATAACTTGCCATTGGCAGTGTAACTTTCCAAACTTTTGTATTCTAGGATGTTTATTTGTCCATTTGAATACTACTATGTAGCTCAGATATCAAAGTTTGACAATTTTTTTAAATTGAAGCTCCACAATGTTAGCCTATCACTTTAAAACAGATGCTGAATATTTTGCAGTGATTGTTTTTAGTGCAAATTTTGTGACTAAATGGCGACAAAAATGTTCCCTTCGTGATGTACATGTCGGCCAATCTAAATACAAAATGAGTGAAAGGGCAAATAAATGAGATCATGTTAAAAAATAAACTCTCTTGAATTTCCCATCTTGAAGCAAAAGCATGAAAATATGTCTGTGAAAATGTTCTGAAGTTACAGTATGCATTGTAAAATTCTCTCATCATTTCACATGACTTAAAGTGTACCAATACCCTGGAAAATTCGTTTGCTATTATGTAGAATATATTTGTGACAGACATGCCCTCTGCATAGTATTAAACTTGTGATCACTCTGATTTCCGTTTATTGCAGTTTGAAAAAAAATTTCAAAAGTAAGAATAAAAACAACTTCCAATAGACTAGTCAATCAATCAATAATTTGTCCCCGTACGTCTTGATCATTAACACACACAATCAGTGTATCAATCAATATCAATGCTGAACTTCGATAGTTAAAGGCATTCTACATGTATAACAATATTTCCATTGAAAAAAAAAATGTGAGCTACATGATTCCCCATGCTACTAGTGTCTCTGATAAGGTCCATAAATGAAACCCTGAAAAAATTACAGTTCAAGATGACGTTAAGTGCTTTAAAAAAGTAAAAATCATTGAGAGACCATTCCAGTTTTCCCTCATAGACTGTTGTGTTGCAGAACTTCCATCGGTCGAGAATAATTCATGTGTCAACTTTTGTATTTTACAAGTGACAGCATAACTGTCTGAACTTTTGTGTTCTAGGGTGTTGAATTTGTCAATTCAAACTCTGTCATACTGTATATGTCAGATAAAAACGTTTGACAATTTTTAAAATGGGTCTTCCACAATGTTACATGTACATGTATATAGTGTCTTTAAGCAAAAATGTACACGTATAGCCAGAATGCGCACACTTAGAAATCGGTGCTTACTGAGCAGAAGTTAAACGCACAAAGCACAAGTGCCAGAATATTGTACATATTATGATCTGATTCATCAAAATATGGATTACTTCACAGGCTAAGACTAGGGGGTGGTATTAGTACCAACTTCTTGATATACCCCCTTAAAATATGGAGATGGTCAGTATGAACAAGAAAATACCAATGATGAACTTTTTGATAAAGTCTTACCCCCCTGTACATACCCCCTGAAGTTGGCAATAATGCATTCAGGTATCACTGTAGTCCCACATACAGTGATTTATGTAGGGTACAGAAATTATAACATGTGGAACTGCCATATTTAACAAGTTTCATGGGCCTATACATAACCAGACTAGGGCTAGGTTAGGGTTAAGGATGGGTTACCCTAACCCTACCCTAAACCCTAACCATAAGCCAAAACCCTATAATTCCTGATACGATTGACTTTCAAACTATCATTAGGGCGATTCCGTGCTAAAAAAATTGGCCATTTTCACACCATTTTTCAATCTGCTATCCAAACAATTGAGGAAAGACAATCTGTTTTGTGGTAATTATAAAGTACTAGTGGGTAGCCTTGTGAAAAAATGACAACCAACAAAAATTTGTGTGTGTGTGTGTGTGTGAAATGTCGGCGTGTCGTACGGGCTCTCTGCGTCCGTAGACCACGCGAACATTTTGACCTCTGAATTACATAAACACAAATTTTTGTTGGTTGTCATTTTTTCACAAGGCTACCCACTAGTGCTTTATAATTACCACAAAACAAATTTTCATTGCTCAAGCATTCAGCCAAGAGACCAGAAATTGTTGTCAAAATGTCCCGTACGACACGCACGGAATCGCCCATTAGTTGAGGACGCTCCAATAGCTTGCTGATAGCTTGATGCACATTTACCGCCAAGAATACTTCCAAAATATACTGTTTCTGACTCAAAATCGCCTCACGATATTGCTACAGACCTGGAATGCAGTAAAGAAATTCAATGTTATTTGACATTTAATATACCAGAGACAAATAATAACCAAAATTCAAATATTTTATGTTGGGCATGGATATAGCCTGATGCATTACCACCAAGTATACTTAAATAAAAAAATATACCATTACTAACTCAAAATCACGGTCACATAACAATATTGTTACAGACCTGAAACAGTAATTTTCTGTACAACAAGACCAGAATGTGAGTTCATAGTGTTCAATTTGTTCAGAGTGTGTTAGTGTGCACTAACACTGCCAACAGATATTCAGTGACCTAGAATTGTGTCCATGGCCTCATGAAAGTCTTCCAGTGTCATCTCTACATTTTCATTTTTAGGTGCACATATCGTTTGTTTATAATATTTTTGTGTCATATTTATAATATCTCAGATAACTGTACAGATATTGACAAAAAGCTAATTTAAGTATTGTTAGTGTTCATGATTAACAGTAACCTGTTAACCATCGGCTAGCAAAAACCATGGCGGGCTAACCAAATCTAAAATAACTATAGTCCGCATGGCTCGCCAAAATATTAATGTCATATGAAACATTCTGAAAAATATTCAGTTTTGGGGGTGGGCTAGTCAGAATACTGGTGGACTATCCAAAATTGAAACTAATTTAGTAGTTCCCCTGGCTAGTTAAAAAAAAACGTTAAGCACAACCTCTGGTTAAATTGTTGTATACATAGAAACTACTGTAAACAGAGCTCTACTAGTGTAATTCTGCTATCATTTGCATCTGCGTTATATAGATACAATTTTTAGTACAATGTATGATGGGGGGGTACAAAGAGTGATTATATAATTTTTAGTAGGCCTACAATGTATGCTTGGGGGGGGGGTACAAGAGTGATTATTTGATACAGATAAGTATCATAGGCCTGCAATTCCATTACCATTCACCAGTAAACACCTATGCCCTGAACCTGGAGACCCGGGGGGGGGGGGGGGGTTACGTCGAGAGTTATAGGTTGGACGGGGGTGTGCTGCTGAGAATTCCGAACCCATACCCATATCTAAGGGTCCCTTTGCTGTAAGGATTTCAAAATTTTTTGGCGCACAATTGAAAATAGCATGTATTCGCGTTCGAAAATGTGAAAATTGAGAGTATTTGCATGCAAAGCGCGCCAAAATTTTCACAATTTGATAAATGAGACCCATGTCTAGGGATCTTTCTGATAAAAAGGGGACCATGTTTAAGGATTTTTTGAAAAGTCCCCTTCCGAGCGGCACATCCCTTTATATCCAATATACCGTAACGCCCCCCCCCCCCCCCCGGACCTGAGACTGTACCTAAATAACATTACCTCCAGTACAAAGTTGACACTGGAAGACTTTAATGAGGCCATATCATGGACACAATTCTAGGTCAAAGACTATCTGTTGTCAGTGTTAGTGCATATCATACTCAAACTGAACACTATGAACTTACATGCTAGTCTTGCTGTGCTTGATGTGCATTAACACTTGTCTCTGGGAAATTTAATGGCACCAATATTGAGTTTCTTTACTGTATTCCTGGTCTTTACCAATATTGTGAGGCAATTTTGAGTCAGAAACAGTATTAGGGAGGTATATAAACTCATAAACTACATGAACTATGCAGCGGTGATACTCTATAAGCTATCCATGTCCAACAGCAAATATCTCTTAGTTAGGGTTTAGGGTTAGGGTTTAGGGTAGGGTTAGGGTACCCTATCCTTAACCCTAACCTAACCCTAGTCTAGTTAGGTATAGGCTAGCGCTGCAAGCGGTCGTTTAACCGTTCGTTTAACGACCGAGAGCGGCGGTTTCCGTTTTCATATTTCGGGTTTCGGTTAAACGTCGGCACTAGGCCTATTTGTGGAGTAATTTACAGCTATCAAAGTGCAGAAGTTCTTGCTTCATAGTTTAGTTAACCACAAAGTCCGACTGCCCGCGGTAGTTTGACCCACTCCCTTAGACATTTACTGTATTACGTGCGTAAAGAAAGGCTTACGCAAATTATCTGAACTATTCAAATATCAGGACACAAAAGGAAATACGTTAATTGCTTGCCTGCAAACTTACAGATAGCACGCTGTAAGTAACACAATCCGGCCCACCCCAGCTAAGAATTATGCTGTCGTTATTACCATGTGCTCATCACTGCTATACATATCTTTGTAAGAGAGTTGGCATGCGATCCCTATAATCTGATTGGCTCCCTTCGTTTGTACCTGTTATGCATACTACCAATGTCATTCCTGCCCACGAACCCTTCTAGATAACATGTTCCGCCCATCCGTCGGTGACTGCCAAACAACTCTTAGCTTGGGGCCTATACCTACTTTTGAAATAAACCCTGCCACAAAGTCCCGCCCTTTAGGTGACTTGAAAAGTTTGGAGTAACTGACATAAACCTGTAGGGAGCCAATTAGATTATAGGGATTGTCTGCTGCACGTGGCCACATATTCTTAGCCGCAATGTAGGTGGTGGGCAGGAGTGGTTATTTATACTAGCGTGCTAGCAGCGAGTGACAGAGGTTGCTGCATGTCTGCAGTCGCGTCGGCCTGCAAATTTTTAGTGGATTTCTTTCATGCTTACATATTTTTTTCTTCATGGAGTGGTTGAAGGACTGTTTCTTTTCTTTCCTTGACTGTGACGTGTTGTTACTTTTTCCATTCCTCAAGATTAATATCGTCCTCTCCTCTAGATTAATATCGTCCTCTCCTCTGTGACAAACCTATGGGTACATGTATAGTGACACCCCCCCCCCCACCCGCCTATTGTTTTTGACTGTTTCTGTGCATTATGTTAAAGTAGCAGAATCAATAATGTCACTTGAAATAATTTCAGTGACATAACTGTACCAATATTAGTTAAAATAATCAAATGTCACTATTCATGTTGATCTGTAAGAATACTAATGATAATTAAATCATAATGTATTATCCTTATTATTATTGTTGTTTTTACATTAAAATCAATCATTGTTGAACATAAATACATCTAAAAAAATACCAGAATTTGAATTCTTTATGAACACATGCTCGTGTCTTGAATTTATCTGCAGTGGCATGAAAATATCTGATCCTATTCTCTGGTGGTCAAAA
>JZLH01S0636684.1:109926-122892 GCA_001188425.1 Eucidaris tribuloides | reverse complement strand
CATGTATGTATGTGTGCAAGTATGTATGTGTATGCATGTATGTATGTGTGTATGTATGTATATGTGTAGTATGATTATGCTTGTAATATACATGCTACATATCTGACTAATAGCATGATTGTCATTATTTTTTCCTTTCATTTTACTTGTATCAGTTGTTATACAATGCATTACTTGTGTGTGTGTGTGTGTGTGTGTGGGGGTCGGGGGGTCAGGGTGGATGTGTGGGGGCAGGGTGGGTGTGTAGGGGGTGTACGTTTAACATTACAAGTCATGAAACCATTAAACAGTACAAGGTTTTAACCATGTTTAGATATGTCACACAATGACAATTACAATTTGAAGTTGGAAGCCTACAAAAAGTGTAAAAAAAGATTTCAATAAAATTTCATACAATTTATTGTCACTCTCTTGACTCCTTCACAATCCTAAAATTAGCAACAACATGAGATATTACATGAACAGAATATCAATTCAAATCGTTCAAATTGAATGCACAAAAAAAAAAAAAAAATCTTTCATCCATTTTCGTTGAGCTGGCACATCAACTCGACAGTCGCCTCATTGGTGCTACTGCCAAATTAGTTCTGACATGAACTACAAGCCTGGAACGTCTATTTCTTCTCTGTTTCCTTCAAGCTGGGGGTGACACATGCAATAGCACTTAAGCCATTGCGGACAATAGTATTTAACACAATGCATGGCATCGAAATCTGGTTTCTGCATCGATTTCCGCTCCCCAGTCTTGACAAGACTCTGGGGTTGGCTTTATGACATGAAAAGAGCATAAAGCTAAGCATCAAAATGATACTTTTGGGGCATTTTTCCGCCAGGAGGTACATCTTCATTTTGCAGATGTGGTACTTGTAGGTAGGGGTGGTGGTGTCAGTGGTGGTGGGGGAGGGGTACATGTAGTTCAGAAATACAAGATAGAAATACTGTATCACTTTAAAAATACTGTATCACTTGTGATTACTAAAATTCTTGTGCATCTAAGGTCTCGGGGGAGTGATACTGTTGGTTTATTTGACATGATTTCACATTTTCGTAACTTGTGACAACACATAAAAGAGAAGACAACAAAAATAAGAAACAGCAGCTGTGGGGGAGGGGGAGGGGTTAATTCAGGATTTCATACCCAAAATAAACTATTACTTGTATTCATTTTTGTGATGACTTAAATTCTCGTGCATTTCAGACCTCTAGGGAGTGATAGGTTTATCTGAAATGATTTCACATTTTTTATAACTTGCGACCAGACAAGAAGAAGAAGAAAAAAAAAGAAAACATTTGAAGCAAATTGGTTCACAGTAGGGCCTAAGTGTAATAAACTATGGCCCAGGGGTAACGCGTTATTGGCGCATAAATGCTGGTAATTATCAGCATTAGGATCTAGGCTATATGATCATTCTGGCCATTATTATTCGCTACATCCTTCATTCAATACCCGTCTTATTACCTCACCACAATCAACAAAGCATACATCATACTGTATTACATCAAGATTACGGATTAACAGACAATAAAATTGCCTTTTTTCCAATTCAAATTTAAAGATGAAATCAAACCACCCCTAGAGCCTGATTATTTAGCAGTGCTAATCTTTAGGATATCTCTGAAATTTGAAACATTAAATGCCTAACACACAAATGAGCCAATAATTTCCTGTTTATTTAGCGATTTGAGTATCTAAATTTTCTGAAAAATTCATGAGAATTGTAATTAAACCTTTAACTCGCAGAACACATGTCATTATACTATACACTTAGTTGTTGTAACGTTTCCACACAATTTTGTCAACCGCATAATTCGGTGATGAAATTAAAGCCAACAATTGGATTAATGAGAACAATTAGAGACAGCTTATTTGATTAGCGGACGTAAGTGGAGTCTAGTAATTACCCGCGCAGCAAATTAATCTGTCAGCTCACAGTTGCGAAACGTTAACCGAGCGCTTGGGCCAATTTTCTTGTTTATGATAAAGTACGGCAATATTCGGAAAATAATATGGGGGGTTCACGGTACTTAGAAAATTCGTCAGATTAATCATCTTTATGGACGGGCATAATCACGGCAGTGGTGTTAGGGCCACAACTTAGTCATGCACACTCGATTACCTGAAACAGAACTACGGCGTTCATCCGTGACAAAATGCACTCACGGAATGGACATAATAATTTCATCAATATTTCCATAATTATCGTGTACCTGTACAGGTTGGTGTGTCTGAGACCGTTAATAATTAACAAAATTCATTCATTAAAGAGGAGAAGAAAAAAAAGATTTCCAGTTCTTTTCAAGGTAACAAGTGCTATGTATACCTGGTACCCCAGGGCGTTTTTTTTTTCTTCCTACGCAGCTATTTTCTAATAATGATCTACACTCGACTGGGCCCATTTTAAATGAATTACCATGTACATTGAAGCATTAATGAATGTTAAAATCCTAGTTTGTATCAAAATTGTATAATGGATGTCGAATGACTAACAATAACCTAGCGTATTAAATAGAAAATAATGAAAGCATTATAACATAACAAGCAAAGTGTGTGTGGGTGCATGTACTACTGTTGGTGATAATAAAAAGAGGGAGGGAAATGGGTAAAATGCGTTGTCTTTTTAGTGTGCAAGTGGTAATTATTCCTGTAAAATTTTATCAGCGATGAAAATTTTCAATTAAGATTGACATGGAATATATTAGTTATTTCTGAGAATTCGATAAAAATTTAAACGAAGTCTAACCACAAAAAACTGCTTTCTAGTCTCGAAGAAAAAAAAGAAGAGAATCGTATGTTTTCTGCCTTGCCCCAGCATTTATGGGATGACAGAGGTTAAAGACACTGCATAACATCAAAGACCCATTTTAAAAATTGTCAAACTTTGCTGACATATCTGACAGTGTTTGAATTGACAAATAATCACCCTTGGACACAAAAGTTCAGACAGTTATGCTGTCACTTGTAAAATATATACAGATAAAATTTGACACATGAATTATTCTCAGCCGATGGAAATTCTGCAACACAGCAGTCTATGGGGGAAAACTGGAATGGTCTCTCAATGATTTTTACTTTTTCAAAGCACTTAACGATCATTTTGAACTGCAATTTTTTCAGGGTTTCATTTTTAGACCTTATGAGAGACACTAGTAGCACAGGGAATCATGTAGCTAACATTTTTTTCAATGGAAATATTGTTATACAATGCCTTTATACCACTGTATAACACTGTATGGCTAAATGATAAATGACATTATGAACGATGGGATCCGAGTGAGGCTTTTTCCTGCTTCTTGTGTCCGGATTTCTATCAAATCGCATCTTCCACTACTTACGAAAATTGCTACAAAACTGCTGCTCCGGAGAGGGCACGCACTCGACGCCGAAATATGAATAACTGCCTCAAACGCTCGACACCGGGTATGCATGAACTGCACGGAGCACTTAGCCCATCAATAACTCTGATATAAGTCATAAATATAATTGCAATTAGCCCCATCAAGCAGAAAACACTCCACATCTTCATTTTCAACAAGTGTGAAAACGGTTCCCCTCTACATGACAGCCAGGACATTATCTGAATAATTCATTCTTGTCGAGGAAAATTTTTTGCTAAAATGACAGTGGATGGTGAACAGATTTTTTCCTTTTTTTTGAAAAAAGATGACAGCTTTTTTTTCATTCCCTAAGGATTTTTTCTTCTTCTTATTCCAATGATAAATACATCTCTGTCCAGTCGACCTGAAAAATCCAAATAACTTGCAACTTGGTGACTCTTTGCTAGGAAAACAGCGCAAAGCCACGCCAGGCCCCGAACACATGCCCCGCCCCGGGGCACATCAGCAGAGTATATCAGGCAAAAGGAAAAGTGAAACATTTTCGGAGCATTATTGTGGCTCGCCATATATCGAGTTGTTGCGTATTGAGCAACAGTCGAGTCTTACACGCCCCACATCGTTTAGTATTCATGCCTCGCGGCCTGCCCCCGACTCTTAGAAGTAAGATGACCTTTGCAGTTAGAAGTGCAAGGCACCCCTCTCCTTACTTTTGTTTTCCCCGAGATGAGAAAGTTAGCTGAAATTAACTCGATTTCGAGCTGCCCCTCTCCCATATTGTTTTAGCATAACAACCTTTTTCACACTCAATTCCACATGGGATATCATTACAACTTTAATTTTCACTATTTGCTGCTCCAACTGTTTTAAAGAAAATACAGATACCCGAAAATAAATAGACAGAATAGGGATCAACTGATACGTGTAGGAACTTCAGTATTTAAGATGAGATTGAGTACTTGCAGAACATAATTTTAATATCAGCTGTTTTCAAACCTCCTGTGAACAGATGGTATTCTGAAATATAGTATAAGAGAGAGCAGTTGAAAACAACACTTCATTTTTGACAAACCCTCTACATAAATCCCCACTGCTGACAAAGTACAAACACACAAATTAATATGTTCATGTTAATTGTCGATATTGCAACTGGGGGGTTGGGAGGTGGAAACATAACTTGTTTAAACTGCCAATCCTACAACCATTTATTTCATTTGAAGTGAATCAGTCCCACATTATAATGCAAATACACTTTCACCTGGAACCAGTGAAATGTGGAACTTTAATGAAAGATTTTCCATCATCAACCAGTACTCTAAATCTTCTTTAAAGGCAGGGTGTCGCTTTTGCATGCCCAAAAATTAACATTGTGTAAATACACTGGCAATGGCCTACAAGAAAAAATACCATCTGAGAATCTTCAGCAAAGTATAGTAGCTAGAAACCCAGTGTTAGTGAAATTACAGTAACCGTTAAGACTTTGATTTTAATTTTTGTCTTGCGAGACAAAAACTTCCAGCATAGAACATAACTAAACGGCCATTGTTTGTTTTGCGCATTTTTCAAATTTTGTAGGTAATCCCCCCACCGTTTGAAAAATCCGGCGCCCAGATTTCATCAGACAATGTTTTTCAAATCACTGAGCCTGAGGGGATGAGTGATCTTTTTCCTGTTCTTTGGAGAAAAAAAACATATAATGACGATTCACTGCCCTTTAAAACAAAGAAACACATGTGATTTACCAATCAGGTCATCAAAGAGAAAACTGAATTGTTAAAAGAATGAAAATATATAAAATCAGTCGATGCACAAAAATTTTACACTAGGATATTTACTTCTTTCACACCTAATGCGGTCTTATTTCAGGAATCAGGAAAAGTATGATAACAAGTTCGCAATCACTGAACTATATACAATAAGGCCGCTCCTTGGAAACCAAAACAGGTACCAAGAAAAATTCCTTATCTGAAAATGAACACAACCATTATTTTTTTTCCCACAAGATATATACAACTATAAATGTCCTCATAAAGATCTTATGTGGGCTCACTGCTTGTTTTGTTTTCCTTATTCTTACAGTAATGATGATAAATGCATTTTTCAGTGTTGAAGCATGGTTTAACTAAACACATTCCAAATTGCAAATGAACATTTCACAACAGCCACTAATCTTTGAGTCATTAGTGTTAGTACATCTTATGGAGAATTAATTTTGAGTAACCTTAATCAGTATCGTTGTTTGTTGTTTAAACGCCTATTAGTGTTTGGTCGATCGGACAACTTTCTTTGTCAATTTTTGACAAAGCGATTCATATTGTCACCCGCAGACATCATGAAACACACATTCACACACTGAAAAATTGTGACATTAATAGTTTGAATTTATTGGGGCGCAGGTAAGCGTAAATTTTACCTTTAGTAAATATGGGTCCCCACCCGCCCAAACATTTTTACATACTTAGTAATTTCTCAAACATGGAAGAGTTTTAGAGCGAGCAATTTCGAAGACATTGGGACTATCATATAACAGTGTAGGTATATTTAAAAACAGAATTGCCACAAGCATTTCATTATCCATTTATTAAAACTATACTTAGTCTTTAAACAATACCTTAAGTTGCGTAAGTATAAATGAACGCAATAAATTTTTTGGGCGCATGGACCGTATTGATTCCAGAGATACTGGACGCGTGGCACGGCGATTTCCATTTCTCCTCATCACGCCGGGTTATCAGCCCACGCATTATTTGAATAATTAACAAGACATTTACTTCCATATAATTAAAACGGTAATAACACATATTCATGTAAACTTCCTGGATGAGGTATTCCTTGTTGCATAATACGCTAATAAATATTTGCCGTGCACTACTAGTAGGTGCACCCGGCCGCTGCCGACGGCCGTTGCATACGTACATAGATACGAGTCCAGAAAGACACGAAGGAAAAGAACAACACGACTCGTAGATCCGCCCCAGCACATGCGAATTTGTATGTTACATTCTACATCAATAATGTCCTTGATGTTATAAAATGGTCAAATCTTTGTAAATACCTTTTATGTCGTGCGGTTCACGTTGTGACTAAAACAAAATGGCATTATTAAAAATGTCAAAGATCTAGTAACGATTTTTTGAAAGACAAGTGCACGCGCTTATGCACAATACATATGCAGATCTGCAGCTGCAACAGGCCAATCTACTTTCTTTGGAGAAAATGATATTTCTTTTTCTTGAGTCTGTAACACACCTATGGAAAATGCGCAGTGATTTACATCGTATCTTGTACTTCTTTTGCAATTGTGGCATCATATTTTATTTAATATATAGTAAGATAAATAATTGGCTCGCATCAATTGAGGTGTAATAACGTAACTCTTTTGGTAAAAATGGATCTAACCGCTTTTGCAACTTAGCTTTAAAATAGCAGTTGATCCAATATTGACTTGGTAAAACAGGGGCGTCGATCCATTTTTTTCGAGATGGGGGGGGGCAAAAGTGGAAAAAATGCAAAATTTTTCGCGCGCGTCGCGGGAAATTGCATTTACAGAATTTGCGCGCTTGTGAAGATGTTGATGGTATTTTTATGCTAGTTTACATGTTTTCACTAGTGTTTTTCAATTGCTTTCTATATTGCATATTATAAATTTTTGAAGTTGTCACAAATTATTGGGGGGGGGGCAAACCGATATGTTTGGCCCCCCCCAAATATTTTCATTGGGAGGCGATCGCCCCCCCCCCTGCCCCCCCTCCCCAGGGATGAGCCTTCTGGGAATAATTATAAGTTGTGTTATGATACAATTATCAATCACATACGGGCTCACACTATGCAACTTGCCCTTGCCGCGGAAATGAAATTTTGGCTTCTAGGCAATGAAAATTTATGAAAATTAATTAAACTTGCCCCTAAAAATTTACAAACTCTCAACAAAAAGAGAGCATAAAGATTGTGTATCTTTTTTGATCAGTTACAATTTTATGTCATTATCGAATGTGAACAAAAAAATCAAAAAGGTACTCTCTCTAACTCAAGTAAGTAACAAAATGTTATAAGATTTTTTTGTTGCACTTGGCAATAAAAATTTTGTTCAGGGCAACACAGTCAAATTTTTTTATTGTGGACCCTGACTAATGTCTTCAACATGTAAACAATCATTACTTCCGCTAAGTTCTATGTCTTGATATGATACATTCTCTCATTGCAAAGATATGTTCACTGTGAAGAGATGGCAAAGTGTAAGTTCTTCCACACATTTTCAGTGTCATTGACAAAGGTTATGTTTTTGCTGATCAAATTCAAATAACTCAGACCATGTACAGTAAATTATGAGAAAGCAGCAGTATCTCCTTTCGAGTATGTGAACAATGCCTCAAAAACGTCAGGTCATGGCAGACAAACATTCATGTAGTGTAGCGGTCATCTAGGAGGTATGTAAAGTCATGATTGCAGGCAGAATGGTCTAGCGCCTCTTTTGAACTGAAGTGAAAAATGATGATCTTTGCTCATTGGATACAAAACAGGATTGGCAGATTCTAAATAAAGATAACACAAAAATACAGAAGAAGATTGGTCTAATGGTCGTTGTGTCAAAATGGTTGAAAAAAAATCATGAAAAAAAAAATAAATAGAGATTATTTTTTCCGCAGGTTTTGACTTTTGTTTCAAACTTGAATAAATCTGAAGATTTAAACGTTTTAATGACAGATCTCTATAAGGCAATATTTAATGAAATAAACGCCATTCATACTTATGGGGGGCAATATGTGTGAAACGTAATTGATTTACATTTTAAGCCAATTTTCTTTTAATTTGAACTTCCATTAATATTTTTATAAACATTAATAAATAGATCATTTAGTTTGTTCTCTGATATGAATTACAGTGTACATTTTTCCATTGTACGTCATCATGACATGAGATGATAAAGTTTTTTAAATATGATTGTAGCTGTAGCCTTGGGTAACTATCTAGGCCTAGGACTTTTGCACAATAACAAAATAAAAAAAAAACACATACATAAGTTCAGTGCGCTCGAAATTTACCAGAAACTTCTTTGGGTGCAAGGGAAAAGTAGAAGTATCTGTACTTGCAGACTGTGGAATGTGTATTGAAAGAGTGTATATTTCCGCCATATCTTAGCAGGATGATATGTATAAAAATCACCCGGGCGACTGCAGGTGGACAGGCCAAAACAATAACTTTCTTGCAGGCTATCACTCCCAAAACATTACTATTGCTGACTCTATATCATGTAGTATGCCTAACCAAATTATTTAAAGGCAGGGAAGGCTACGACCCCAGCACACAACAATAATTATTCAGTGCACTTAAACTAATTATGAAGACGTGTCTGTGAAATTGAAGAACAGTAAATACGTAGAATTTGACGAATGTACCAAAACACTTAACTGTCATTCGATTCGGCAGTGTGAAGCTTCATCTACTCGCACAGTCTCAATTGTAGTGATGATTGATCCATATTTACTCAGTGTCAGCATAATTTCCAAAGTTTTCTATTCTATGTGTTTTTATCCTTGTTCGCAATGTCCGCACTATCATGTCTGCTGCAGGATACGCAAAGTTTGACTTAAAGGCACATGCTAAACATTGTGGACCTTCAAATCACAAATTGTCGTAACTTTGCTATCTGAGTAGCATAGTAGTGTTGTTGAATGGCAATTAATCACAGGCTAACAGATAACAAAAGCTTTGGATGTATTGGACTGCCACTGCAAGATATGAATGAATAAACAATCAGTACTCGAACCAAAGTAACAAATAAGGCCTAGAATCATACACACAGTAAGTCTATGGGAAGGAACTGCGGCAGGTAATCCAGTCAACTTTAATAACGATTCCTCACTTGATTCTAAAAGCACTAAATAATCATTTTGAAATACAATTATTTTCAGGTCTTCATTTTTTAGAACCTATGCACAAGACACTTGAAACATGGAGGATTATGCAGGTCTCACATTTTTGTAACTGTGGTCATTGGTTAGCCGATTAACTTTATTTGCTATAAAAAAAAAAAATCTACTATGTTGAACATTGTTACTACAGTATTCCTGATATGGAATATATGATGCGAAACTGACATGTTTCTAACCTATGCCACGTTTGGTTATCTCCACTCAAGCCTCTGAATGCTTAATAGCACGTATAACCCAAGTGGGTTTCCAGTTTTTTTACAAATGTGAGCTACATGATTCCACCTCTAGTAGTGGTCTTGTGATAAGTCTAAAAAATGAAGCGCTGAAAAATTACAGTCAAAATGATCTATGTAAAGTGCTTTAAGAAGAAGTAAAAATCATTGTGAGACATTCCGTTTTTTTCCCCATAAGACTGCGCTGTGTTGCAGATTTTTTCTATCGGGCCAGCGATATTCATCAGTGCCAACTTTTATCTGTACAATATTTCACCAGTGACAGCATAATTCATGTGTGTTTAGGTGTTTTATTTGCTATATTCAAAACACTGTCCAGATATTGCTCATATAGGCAAGTTTGAAATTTTTCAAAACGGATCTTCCACAATGTTAATATATTGTCTATTCAACTGGTGAAGTATGACATCTTAAGCATAATTTACGTTCCTCACAGATACTCACAATTTGAATAACTGTTCCTTTTTCTTCCTAGGATGGGAAAGTTTGGATATGTTTTTGGTCATATCAAAAAATGATGATTTGTAATGTGACTACAATAACACTTGCACAATCAGAATTATCAATGGCTTGGCCAAAGACTGGGTGTACAGACCACTATAAATATGGAAATGAAAAGAAAAACACAGGCAAATGCCACCATATTAAATTGGAATACTCAAAGCACCAATTGTTCACAATAGCCACTTGGTCACTCTGCATTCATTGCATAATCATATCAGCAATGGCAGGTGCCATGGAGCTCTTTTTGTGAACCGGGACAAAAGGGCCGTAACTACGACATGATGACCGGTCTGATATGCCATTCATATCTTGAAATCAACACCAGGCCGGAAACCAATATATTGTACAACCGGATCCGGGGTGTTATGCAAACATCTGTACATGCCCAGCAGGAAGTATGTAAAGTCATATAACGTGCATGGGTGCACTCCAGTTATGACTTCATTAAAAAGAGACAATTTTTTAAATCTGCTCGCTGTTCAATCAAAAACACATAAAAATTGGGGGAAGTGGGTGGGTGGGTGGGATTTGGGGGGGGGGGCTGTTATGTAATTTTTTTTTTTTTTTATTAAGTAATCTCATGATTGTATTTTTGAGATTCTTGTGGGATTAGTAAGCAGAACAGATAATAACAGTTATCGAGTTATAATGGATCATTACATTTAAATGTTACTTTTTGGGGTTTGTTAGCAAGGGTGTGCTTTATGTAAATTCTTTAAAAATATGTGGGGGGAGAAAATACATAGAATAAGACTATGGCAAATGGATGAACAAGTGCATGATGCTACTTAATTGTTAACTGATGTCATCGTAGTAATAACGCTTTTTAATTCCTCTTAGCATCAGATATATCATAAAAGGGGTACAGGCTGTGCATGTAATAGCAGCTGCACATACTAGTGAAGAGACAAATATGCTTTATTCAACAAGGCCTATTAATCAAAGGAAAAATAACTAACCTATCTGCTCACAATGTCACTGGTTACTAAGTCAAATTCCATTCCCGGACATACATGTGAGGATTAATACCGTCCTTTTTTTCTATCTCATGCTAGATCGCAACAGAAAGTACCCCAATTACACACCCGTTGTTGTCAATTAAAAAACTAGTACTCTCCAGCGACATGACTAAGACTCTTTAATGCGGCGTGATGGTGGCATCCAAATTTCGCGGCGCGCAAATATTGCTCATAATGGGTGCGAGGGCAAGCATGATATTTTGTTAATAGTTGATTTCTCGCCGTCCACAACTAAGAAGAGCTTGCTTTTCATGGATTTCGCTCCTTGCCAGAAGCGTTTAAAGAAAAGAGGATCCATTCCAAAAACAATTAAGAAGGCATTGGATAACGAAATCTCTATCTTGCTCTTATTAATTGGGTGGTCATTTTTTTGGTCACAATCATGGCCACACCGCTGATGCACTACAGTTTGTGGTGCACTCCTGGTGAAACCACAAAAAATAGATAAATATGAAAAGGGTTAATGCTTGGGAAAAATCCTTTCGCGTAGTCATTGACCCAGCGTGTCAGACTGTGTGGCGGGCGGTGTTGGAGTTATCCCTCCATTAATTTGTGGGATTGATCCTTTGTAATACCGTCATAGGGATGTGTGTCTCAAAGGAATTAATGGACATTAAACTGTGGGAAAGCAATCGACTGAGTGTTGCTCTTCTGGGAATTGGATAACAATTATAATTTGCATTATATTTTTATGGTGAATGATATGTTTTCCTGAGAAAAGGTGTGAAAGCATTCACAAATCATATGGATAATCTACAACATTTACTATTATGATTTACGTGTATCATGCCGGTGTATTCATTTAACATATATACTTACATGTAAGCCTAATTGCATAATTACGATGTATTATATACATTAAGGCAGACGAAGAAGTTATTTACTGTGTCAGCTTCAAAATACTGGAATGATGTGCACTTACAATAAGGACACGTCTTTATCAATACTATTTAGAAAGAAGGCATTACAAACCAATCTTTTTAGCAGTTTTGTAGTTTTAAGATACATAGTTTGTATACAATTGTTAGCGCTTTGGCATAATGGGTATAAGGTCGTAATAATGATAATAATAATAATGATAATAATAAAATAATACATAATAATATAATAATAATAATAATAATAATAAAATAATATAATAATATAAATAATAATAAAATATAATAATTATAATGAATAAAATAAAA
This sequence comes from Eucidaris tribuloides, assembly GCA_001188425.1. Taxonomy (NCBI): domain Eukaryota; kingdom Metazoa; phylum Echinodermata; class Echinoidea; order Cidaroida; family Cidaridae; genus Eucidaris; species Eucidaris tribuloides. The sequence continues at coordinate 110,683 of JZLH01S0636684.1, read as the reverse complement.
TAATAATAATATAATAATATAATAATAATATATAATATAATAATATAATAATATATAATAATAATAATAATATTGTATTCCCACCAAAATATGTTCAGTAGATAATCAACAATAAGAAACTACAAAAAATGAGATGATGAATTTGGGCATGGGAAAATTGCACAATCTATGATTATTTTTTATCGCTGATGTGTAGAACTATCCTTTACGTAATCTCAAAACTTTTAACCTTGCATGCATTATCGTAACTGCTAACAGTATGAACAGTAATGAAAATTGATAACTATTTTCTACTTACACTGTATTACTACTGACATGGCAGCTTCCTTCTTCACTGTTAAAAGCAGAAATAATCACCCTCAAATCAATAGACTATTTTGAATAAGAATATCACGTGTATGTGCAATCCATGATTCCTGATGAATATCACATATCTATTTCTCCAACGTGCACAAACTAAAATAATGAATTTGCCATTACCGAACAGAAACGGGGAAAAATCAAAATAGATATAAACCGCTTAGCAAGTGAAAAAAAGAAAAAAAAATCCACTCATTACTATTTTAACATGTATAGCACTCCGATTTCCTTTTGACTTTATTTTGGATGGAGATTTTGCCGCATTCTGTTTGGCGGTGGCACGAACCTGACCATACATACGCATACGCAGATTTCATACAAGATGTATGAAGCTGCAACGTTCCCACAGAAATGTCTGGCTTTTCATCCTGCCTTTTATAGCACACTTGACAGTTGC
>JZLH01S0636684.1:92874-109901 GCA_001188425.1 Eucidaris tribuloides | reverse complement strand
AAAACGAGAGAGAAATATTTATTTCAGAGACGACGATATGGATCCGATTACGGAACATTGCCTGTGTGCATTGTGTGTGCTATGAGAGGCGCTCATATTCCCTCTATTGATAACTTTTTTTATATACATGAACAGCATATAGTTACCCACCTTATTAACGAAACTCGCATCCCTGCATTAGCTCCCCGAGTGTGAATAAATTAGTTTGGTCTGTTGAACCAACTATATGCGTTTTCGTAGTCCACACGTCGATGTTTTTTTCCAGATAGCATCTTCAAATTCTATCACCCCAAATGTTCTCTGATAAATGTTTTGATTCATATTTTTGTAATTGCATGCACGTGGCGCATGACAGTGCCCTACAAAGACTCTAACAGATGTACAAGCTTTTACGATATAGACTACAAAAGACTCGTAACCAATCACCACAAAATCATGAAAATCTGATCGCAACATATTGAAATATTTGTACATTAACTATTTAATGTATATCTCGATATACTCGAAATGGGTGTAATGTCACAAAGATCAGTAGACCAAGAAAACAGTAAATGCTTTTTAGCCTCACATTTTGTACCCATATTCTTTTTTTATTTATTTTTTTATTTTTGTGGTTGAAGATTATGCAGTTGGAAGAACAAATATCACAAATAGAATCATCTTCTATTGTTTGGTCAGGTTTTGAGCAATAACTGGAGGAAATTGTCATTTCAAAGAAAACAGAAAAAAGAAAGAAAATAAAAAAAAAAACAAGAGGAACAAAAAAAAAAAAAAAAAAAAAGTAAAACAAGGTTTCGCAAAAAAAGAACCAAAAAACCAAAAAATAAAAAATAGAAATAAAAAAAAGAGCAAACACCCAGAAACCTATGATCTAAACAAAAAATAAAGCATAAATGCACCATAGGGACAACACCTCTCATGATCACATATGACCTTCGTGATATAAATTCAGCAAAACAGCGATGTCTGACAAGGCACAAAAAGAGAAGAACGAAAAAAGGCAAAAAGAGCTTGAAGTAAAAAAAAAATGAACGCAACAGAGGAAGAATTATGTGCCCATAATGCATCATACAGGAAAATATTGACGAAATAAGAGGGAAAATAATAAAAATTTTAAACGATGAAGAATGCATAGATTAGCTTGATTCAAAACATGGAATCAGGAAATGAGAGGTACTGGTGTAATGATGGTGGTGGGGCTGTTGGTGGGGGGGTCTGGAGTTTCCAGTACCACAAATATTGTTGTTGAGTTTAGCACCAGTTTTTTTTATAATTTCTTCTTCTCTTTCTTTTTCCATATGAAGTTCATTGGGCGAAGATGACGACTAAGGGGCAATGCAGGGGTGCACCACCTTCCCATGAGAGCGATTAAGAGCGATTTTTTAGGAAGAGGCTTGTCATCATACCTGGCCCTGAGCTAGATGTAATGCCAAATGCTCGCTATGAGTCTGACCACGCCAAACACCATCTTCATATTTTTTTTTTCCTCTTTCTCAACTAGATCTCTCCTCAATTCTATTTCTTTCCATACATTAATTTCACATCATTTTGTCAGATTCCGCAGCTGCTGTCAATTTGTGGACACATTTCACATATTTTCCTCAGGATTATTGCCTGCGCCTCTAACGCTTCGTATTTTTGTTACTAAAAAAAGATAACATTTATTGCTCAACCCAATTATCAAATGTCAAACTTGGTATGAATTAAGTGATAGCCAATTATACAAAATTGTAAGTGAGTGATCAGTTCGTACACTAATTAAGTTGTACAAAATTCAAGTAGCGCACTAATAATTGTTAGGACCTTGCCATTCTTACATTATGCTAGCAAAATCTGATACTCGTTTCCTGGGATGCCATTAGTTTGAGTTTCCCAAATGGGCACTCATGAATAAATTATGCAATGGAACTACATGAATTTCTGGCAATGGGGCACCTGAAAGAGCTGCTGACGGCAATGTTTGACAAAGTAAGAATTTCAAAACACTCTTGCAAATATCTGTACTCAAAATAAATGGCGTACTTTAAAATCTGAACTGATTAAAGAAGATATAACAAACCAGATGTAGAGGCTTTCGCAGTGGGACTAGCAAGAATTCAAAGAATAGTTGCAATATCTCTCTTTGCTATTTTTTTTTTCCAATGGAAAAGTCCTGAAAACTGACAAGCAAATAATTTTCAATTCAGACAACTGTCTGTTCAAATTGTGCAATGACTCCAAAACTGAAGGCTGAGATACTGCAAGCGCTATTCATATTCTAGATAATCTTTTTTTTCTTCTCGCTACTTATAAAATTAAGTCAGTTTTCGTTGTCCATAGTCGGCTCATACGCCGTGGAAAACTGCACATTTAATGCCCGCGACTCAGAGTAAACCAGCGTGAATCAGCAAAGCGAGATGAGCAAGCTTAAACAGAGGTTTCCCCAATTTAATTGCGATATTTTGTATGATCAATGCTTCGGGTATTTGCGCTGCGCACCGGTTTCCCCGCCGCTTGCTGGATTGCGGCCATCGGCATAACGTAAGAAAATGTCAGAAATGGAGATGGGAGATGTCATGTGATGAGACGCAACGATGTTGGTCGTTGCGCGGCGGCTGCGGCGGGCTGCTGGCAATCAGACACGGTAGAACGTCGCCGCACTGCTGCTCTTTTCTCTCTCAGCGTGTCGGGAGGAGAGGAAAGACACTGTGGGTATATTACCGCGGAGGCAAGTGGCACATACGAGAGAGCCGAGGCAAGAAAGTCGCAAACGGCCTGGAAGAAATTATGGAAGTGCCACGCTGGTCGTATGACATAAGTATGTACACTTGTAAATGTTGCTGTTTCGTTTTACGCACCCGTGGGGACATCTTGGCGAGGGGGTAGAAACCGACACACAATTTGCACTAGGATGATTCATCCAGGGTTTGGGTGTCTCCCATCTTACAGACTCTGTCAAATATCAAAATGGTATGTAATAGGCAGACGCGTGACAAGAATAGATCGCTGTTTCCTCTGATAGTAGGGACCCTGACTCTCTGCACTAATAGTTCACAGCACATTCATCTCTATCAGGGATATGATATTTCTTCTGTTTAGGAGTGAATGAATACGAATGATCCATACTCGCCTCGTAAAAGACGAACTTTGCACGATTGCAACGTTGTAAGTCACCCATAATGCATGCATGTACTTGACATTCAAATATTTATGTGTGTCTTAAAAGTTTTTAATTACTAAGTAAAAATAAGGAAGAATTTTTGCTGTACCTGTATATACAACTCCAATTATATGAACTGCAGATCATCTATTACTTTATGGTTTTGATATATTTATACATATTTTTGCATCATACGTATTATACAATTGTCTTCACATTTTCAAAGTGCTATGTCAAAGTATGCAGCAGTAGGGGGAGTTAAAAGAATGTGATAGCCTTGGGATACATGAAATTTGAGTAATTTTTGATGGCCTCCGAATATCACAATTTTACACTATTATAAAGGCAAAACAAAATCTTATCAACAAAAACATGCGCAATTAAATCAGGACATAGACGAAATGAACCCTATGACACTAGTAGAAAAAAAATGGAAAACATAAATGTGGTTTCAGTTACCGAATGTGATTAACTATAATTAAACAGCAGGTAAATAACCTGGACATGATTTTTCTCGCCCGCCCTCCCCTCGCCGGCCCCCCCCGGGGAGGAGGAAACTATCATTCCTAAAATGCCCTGCCTTCCAATTTTATACCCCATGATAATCATACTGGGGGGGGGGGGAGGGCGGGGGGGGGGGCAGGCAGGGGGGGGGGAGGAGGGAGTCATCATTGCTCAATGCACTCTGCCCTTCCAATTTATACGTCCTATGATAAGCCACTGCATGACTTCTGCTTATGTCAATCTACATCTGGCACACTAAAATGGTAAAAATCTGAGGTTAGCTGGACACAGCTAAGCTGTTTTTCAATGATGGGCAACAAAGAAAACGTCCAACCCCTCGCCCAGGTACAGTTTCCTTTACGCCTCGTCGCACACTACGCAAAATATCTGTTTAGGAAAAACCTGACGCAACTTTCCAGAGTAAGTAAAGGCAAACGAGAATAATATTGCCTTTAATACAATGGGCATAGGTAGCCCTCAGCCTATGTACATATTTACTTCATTTTAAAAGGGAAAAGAGGGGACAAAGATTCGTAAGACACAAAAGTGAAAGCTTGTATGTTATGAAATTGAGAAAATAATATTACATAACATCCTTTTTTATTGGGAAGCCATTCCCCGTTATATGACAGAATCATATTGCTGGATTGATAAAGGAAGACGACCAGAGATAAATATTGGCTTACTTGTCAATTCCCACACTCCTGGGATTGAAATACTGGTGTATGTGCGCCGAAATGTCCATCGTATTCAATGTATGTTTGTAGGTGTGTATTATAATATACTAATCTATGTAAGCGTATATATTCATACGTACAAGTATAATGAATGTATTGGTATGTAAGAATGAATGTGTTATGTATGTATATTTGCACGTGTTGCTTATGAATGTATTATGTATATATGTGTGTGCATGTATGTATGTGTGGCAAGTATGATGTCGTATGTATGTATGTGTGTATGTATGTATATGTGTAGTATGATTATGCTTGTAAATATACATGCTACTAATCTGACTAATGCATGATTGCCAATTATTTTTATTCTTCATTTTAATGTATGCAGTTTTTGTATACAATGCATTTACATGTACTTGTGTGTTGTGTGGGGGGGGGGTCAGGTGGATGTGTGGGGGGGGGCAGGGTGGGTGTGTGGGTGTACGTTTAACATTAAAGTTTTCCCATGAAACCATTAAACAGTACAAGCGTTTTAAGCCATGTTTAGATAGTCAACAATGACAATCACAATTTGAATTTGGAAGCCTACAAAAAGTGTAAAAAAGAATTTCACGTAAAATTTCCTGTAGACAGACAATTTATTGTCATTCTTTTGACTCCTTCAGCAATCCTAAAATTCAACAACATGAGATATTACATGAACAGAATATCATTCAAATCTTTCAAATTGAATGCCACAAAAAAGAAAATCTTCATCCATTTTCGTTGAGCTGGCACATCAACTCGACAGTCCGCCTCATTGGTGCTACTGCTAAATTAGTTCTGACATGAACTACAGCCTGGAACGTCTATTTCTTCTCTGTTCCTTCAAGCTGGGGGTGACAATCAATAGCAGCTTAAGCCATTTTGCGACATAGTATTTCAACACATGCATGGCATCGAAATCTGGTTTCTGCATCGATATCCGCCCCAGTCCTGACAATGACTCTGGGGTTGGCTTTACTGACATGAAAAGGCATAAAGCTAAGCCATCAATGATACTTTTGGGCATTTTTCCGCCAGGAGGTAATCTTCATTTTGGGCAGATGTGGTACTTGTATGTAAGGGGTGGTGGTGTCAGTGGTGGTGGGGGAGGGGTAGCATGTAGTTTCAGATACAGATAAAAATATTAGTATCCACTTGTGATTACTAAAATTCTTGTGCATCTAAGGTCTCTGGGAGTGGATACTGTCGTCTAATTTGACATGATTTCACATTTTTGTAACTTGTGAAACAATCACATAAAAGAGAAGACAACGAAATACAGAAACAGCAGGCTGTGGGGAGGGGAGGGGTTATTCAGGATTTTCATACCCAAAATAAACTATTACTTGTATTAATTTTTGTGATGACTTAAATTCTCATGCATTAAGCCTCTTAGGAGTGATGGTTTATCTGAAATGATTTCACACATTTTTTATAACTTGCGACTAGACAAGAAGAAGAAGAAGAAGAAAAAAAAGAAAATTTGAAGCAAATTGGTTTCACAGTAGGGTAAGTGTAATAAACTATAGGCCCAGGGGTAATGCGTTATTGTGCATAAAATGCCGGTAATTATCAGCATTAGGATCTAGGCTATATGATCATTCTGGCCAATTATTATTCGGCTACAACCTTCATTCAATATACCGCTTATCTACCCTCACCACAATCAACAACGGCATACATATCCTGTATTACATCAAGATTACGGATTAAAGACAATAAAATGCGCTTTTTTCGGCAATTCAAATTTAAAAGATGAAATCAAACAGCCCTAGAGCTGATGATTTAGGCAGTGCTAATCTTTAGATATCTCTGAATTTGAAACATTATGCTAACACACAAATGAGCCATAATTTCTGTTTATTTTTAGCGATTTGAGTATCTAATGTGTTACAAACAACAACAACGTACGGCTGGTGGGCTGTTACTAAATTTTCTGAAAATTCAATGAAGAATTGTAAATTAAACCTTTAATAAACTCCGCAGAAAACAATTCATTATACTATACACATTAGTTTGTTGTAACGTTTCCACAGCAATTGTTGTCAACCGCATAATTCGGAACGATGAAATTAAAGGCCAACTAATTGGATTAATGAGAACAATAGAGACAGCTTATTTGATTAGCGGACGTAAGTGGAGTCTAGTAATTACCGCGGCTGCAAATTAATCTGTCAGCTCACAGTTGCGAAACGTTAAAGAAGCGGGCTCGGTGCAATTTTCTTGTTTTATGATAAAGTACGGCAATATTCGGAAAATAATATGGGGGTTCACGTACTTAGAAAATTTGTCAGATTTAATCATCTTATGGACGGGGCAATAATCACGGCAGTGTGTTAGGGCACAACTTAGTCATGCACACGTGATTACCTGAACAGAACTCGCATTCATCCGTGATCAATGCACTCATGGATGGAACATAATAATTTATCATATTTCCATAATTATCGTGTACCTGTACAGGTTGGTGTTCTGAGACCGTAATATTAACAAAATTCAATTCATTAAAGAGAGAAGAAAAAAAAGATTTCCAGTCTTTTCAGTAAACAGTGCTATGTATACCTGGTACCCAGGGCGTTTTTTTTTTCTTCCTAGCTAGCTATTTTGTAATTAATGATACTAGCACTGACTGGCCTTTTTAAATGATTCATTACTATGAAGCATTAATGAATGTAAAATCCTAGTTGTATAAAATTGTATAATGATGTCGAATGACAACAATAACCTAGCGTATTAAATAGAAATATGAAGCATTATAACATAACAAGCAAGTTGTGTGGTGATTCTCACTGTGTGATATAAAACGGGGGGGAAAAGGTAAAAGCGTTGTCTTTTAGTGCAAGTGTAATTATTCCTGTAAAATTTATCAGCGATGAAATTTTCAATTAAGATTGACATGGAATATATTAGTTATTTCTGAGAATTCGATAAAAATTTTAAAGCGAAGTCTAACCACAAAAAACTGTCTTTCTATCTCGGAAGAAATAAAAAGAAAGAACGATCGTTTTCTTCCTTGCCCGCCCAGCATTTATGGATAACAGTTAAGACACTGATAAGCATCAAAGACCAATTTTAAAAAATTGTCAAACTTGCTGACATATCTACAGTGTTTTGAATTGGAAATAATCACGCTTGGACACAAAAGTTTGCGACAGTAATGCTGTACTTGTAAAATATTACAGATAAAATTTTACACATGTAATTATTCTCAGCCGGATGGAAATTCTGCACACTAGCAGTCTATGGGGAAAACTGGAAGTCTCTCAATGATTTTTATTTTTCAAGCACTTAACGATCATTGAACTGCAATTTTTTCAGGTGTTCATTTTTACGACCTATGAGAGACACTAGTAGCACAGGGAATCCATGTAGCTAACACTTTTTTCAGGAAATATTTTATATTCAATGGTCCTTGATACACTAGTATAACACTGTATGGTAAATGATAAATGAAATAGAACGATGGGAATCCGAGTGAGGCTTTTCCTGCTCTTGTGTCCGATTTCTATCAAATCGGCATCTTCCACTACTCTAGCGAAAATTGCTACAAACTGCTGTCCGAGAGGGCCACGCGCTCGACGCCGAAATATGATATAACTGCTCAACGCCGGACACCCCTGTATGCATGAACTGCACGGAGCCTCTTAGCCCATCAATAACTCTGATATAGTCATAATATAATTGCAATTACCGCCATCAAGCAGAAAACACTCCACATCTCATTTTCACAAGTGTGAAAACGGCTTCCGCCTCTACATGACAGCCCGGATCCTCTGAATAATTCATTCTTTGTCGAGGAAAATTTTTTACTAAATAGACAGTGATGTGAACAGATTTTTCCTTTTTTTTGGAAAAAGATACAGCTTTTTTTGCATTCGCCTAGGATTTTTTCTTCTTCTATTCCAATGATAAATACATCTCTGATCGATCGACCTGAACATATCCAAACATACTTGCAACTTGGTGACTCTTGCTTAGGAAAACAGCGCAAAGCCCACGCAGGGACCGAACACATGCCCGCGCCCGGGCACTCAGCAGAGTATCTCAGGCAAAAGGAAAAGTGAAAGCTTTTCGAGGTCATTAATTGTGGGCTCGCATATTCGAGTTGTCTGCTTGTAGTTTTTTGAGCAATCAGTCGAGTCTTCACCCCAGCATCGTATTAGTATTCATCTGCCGTCGCGGCGCTGCCTCTCCGACTCTTAGAGTAAGATGCTCTGCAGTTAGAAGTGGGCAAGGACCTCTTTCCTACTTTTGTTTTCCCCAGAGAGTGAAAAGAAGTTAGCTGAATTACTCGATTTCCAGCTTGCCCCTCTCCATATGTGTAGGGCAATAACGAACCTTTGTCACACTCATATCCACATGGGATATATTACAACTTTAATTTCACTATTTGCTGGCTCCACTGTTTTTAAAGAAAATACAGATAGCCGAAAAAAATAGACAGAAAGGGAAACCTGATACGTGTCGGAAGTTCAGTATTTTAAGATGAGATTGAGTACTTGCAGAACATAACTTTTCAATATCAAGTCTGTTTCAAACTCTTTGATTTTAAATTATTGTCTTGCGAGAAAAAACTACCAGCATAGACATAACTAAACGGCCATTGTTTTGTTTTACGCATTTTTCAAATTCTACTAGGTAATCACTGATCCCCACATTTCACAGACATGTTTTTCATCAACAGCCTGAGGGCATGAGTGATCTTTTCCTGTTCTTTGGGGAGGAATGCAAATGAGATTCACTGCCTTTAAAACAAAGAAAACCACATGTGATTTACCAATCAGGTCATCAAAGAGAAACCTGATATTGATAAAAAGAATGAAAATATGAAAATCAGCACAAAAATTTTACACTAGGAATATTTCACTTCTTTCACACCTTACCAGGTCCTTATTTCAAGGAATCAGGAAAAGTATGATAACAAGTTCCAATCACTGAACTAATAAAATAAGCCACAGTCCTTGGAAAACATAACAGGTAGCCAAGAAAATTCCTTATCTGAAATGAACACAAACATTATTTTTTTCCCACAAGATAACAACATATAATGTCCTTCATAAAGTCTTATTGGAGCCACTGCTTGTTTGTTTCCTTATTCTTACAGTAATGAAGATAAATGCATTTTTTCAGTGTTGAACCATGGTTGAACTAAAACACTCCACAAATTGCAAATGAAAATTTCACCAACAGCACTAATCATTTGAGTCATTGTGTTAGTACATGCTTATAAATTAATTTTGAGTAACTTACATGTAATCAATAGTTGTTTGTTGTTAAAGCCCAAGTTTAGTTTTGGTCGATCGGACAACTTTCTTGTCAATTTTTGACAAAGTATTCTATTGTCACCCCAGACATCAGAAAACAACATTAAACCCACTGAAAAATTGTGACAACTTATGATGTTTGAATTATTGGAGGGCAGGTAGCGGTATTATTACCTTTAGTAAATATTGGGGTCCCCCCCCAAAAAAAACATTTTACATACTTAGTAATTTCTCAAAAATGGAAGAGTTTTAGAGCGAGCAATTTTCAAGACATTGATCGATCATATACAGTGTAGGTCATATTTAAAAAACAGAATTGCCACAGCATTGTCATTATCATTTATTAAAACTATACCTTCAAGGTCTTTAAACAATACCTTAAGTTGCGTAAGTATAAATGAACGCAATAAATTTCTTTGGGCCGCGTGGACCGTATTGATTCCAAGAGAATATGGACCGTGCACGGACGATTTTTCCTTTCTCCTCAATAAACGCCGGTTATCAGCCCACGCATTATTTGAATATAACAAGACATTACCTTCCATATAATAAAACTGGTAATAACACATATTCATGTAAAGCTTCTGGATGAGGGTATTCCTTGTTGCAATAATACGGCTAATAAATATTGGCCGCTGCATCTACGTAGGTGCACACCGGCCTGCTGCCGACGCCGATTCATACGTACATCAGATACGAGTCAGAAAGACAACTTGAAAAAAGAACAACACGACTCAGTAGATCTGACACAGCATTTGTATGTTTACATTCTGACATCAATAATGCCTTGATGTTATAAAAATGGTCAAATCTTGTAAATACTTTTATGTCGTGGGTACGTTTGACTAAAACAAAAATGGCATTATTAAAAATGTCAAAGATCTAAGTAACGATTTTTTGAAAGACAAGTCGCACGCCGCTTATGCACAATACATATGCAGATCTGCAGCTGCAACAGGCCAATCTACTTAATAACTTTTGGAGAAAAAATGATATTTCTTTTTTCTTGAGTTGTAAAACACCCTATTGGAAAATGCGAGAGTAATTTACTCGTATCCTTGTACTTCTTTTTGCATTGTGGCATCATATTTTATTTAATATATAGTAAGATAAATAATTGGCTCATCATTGAGGTGTAATAACGTCATTTTGGTAGAAAATGGATCTAACACCTTTTGCAACTTAGGCGTTTAAAATACATTGACTCCAATATTGACCTTGGTAAAAAGGGCGTCGGATCCATTTTTTTCGGATGGGGGGGGGCAAAAGTGGAAAAATCATAAATTTTTTCGCGCGCGTCGCGCGCTGTCAAATGCAATTTACGAATTTGCGCGCTTGTGAGATGTGATGGATTGTTTATGCTTAGTTTACTGGTTTTCACTAGTGTTTTCAATGCTTTTCTATATTGGATATTATAAATTTTTGAAAGTTGTCAAAATTATTGGGGGGGGGGGGCAAAACCGATATGTTTGGCCGCCCCCCAAATATTTTCATTGGGGAGGCGTCGCCCCCCCGCCCCCTGCCCCCCCCTCCCCAGGATCGACCTCTGGGTAATAATTATACAGTTGTGTTTATGATAACAATTATCAATCACATACGGGCTCACACTATCAACTTGCCGCTTGCCCGGAAATGAAATTTTTGGCTTCTAGGCAAGTGGAAAATTTATGAAAATTAATAACTTGCCCTAAAAATTTAAAACTGCTCAACAACAAGAGAGCATAAAGAATTGTGTATCTTTTTTGATTCAGTTAGACAATTTTATGTCATTATCGAATGTGAACAAAAAAATCAAAAAGGTACTCTCTCTAACTCAAGTAAGTAACAAAATGTTATAAGATTTTTTTGTTGCACTTGGCAATAAAAATTTTGTTCAGGGCAACACAGTCAAATTTTTTTATTGTGGACCCTGACTAATGTCTTCAACATGTAAACAATCATTACTTCCGCTAAGTTCTATGTCTTGATATGATACATTCTCTCATTGCAAAGATATGTTCACTGTGAAGAGATGGCAAAGTGTAAGTTCTTCCACACATTTTCAGTGTCATTGACAAAGGTTATGTTTTTGCTGATCAAATTCAAATAACTCAGACCATGTACAGTAAATTATGAGAAAGCAGCAGTATCTCCTTTCGAGTATGTGAACAATGCCTCAAAAACGTCAGGTCATGGCAGACAAACATTCATGTAGTGTAGCGGTCATCTAGGAGGTATGTAAAGTCATGATTGCAGGCAGAATGGTCTAGCGCCTCTTTTGAACTGAAGTGAAAAATGATGATCTTTGCTCATTGGATACAAAACAGGATTGGCAGATTCTAAATAAAGATAACACAAAAATACAGAAGAAGATTGGTCTAATGGTCGTTGTGTCAAAATGGTTGAAAAAAAATCATGAAAAAAAAAATAAATAGAGATTATTTTTTCCGCAGGTTTTGACTTTTGTTTCAAACTTGAATAAATCTGAAGATTTAAACGTTTTAATGACAGATCTCTATAAGGCAATATTTAATGAAATAAACGCCATTCATACTTATGGGGGGCAATATGTGTGAAACGTAATTGATTTACATTTTAAGCCAATTTTCTTTTAATTTGAACTTCCATTAATATTTTTATAAACATTAATAAATAGATCATTTAGTTTGTTCTCTGATATGAATTACAGTGTACATTTTTCCATTGTACGTCATCATGACATGAGATGATAAAGTTTTTTAAATATGATTGTAGCTGTAGCCTTGGGTAACTATCTAGGCCTAGGACTTTTGCACAATAACAAAATAAAAAAAAAACACATACATAAGTTCAGTGCGCTCGAAATTTACCAGAAACTTCTTTGGGTGCAAGGGAAAAGTAGAAGTATCTGTACTTGCAGACTGTGGAATGTGTATTGAAAGAGTGTATATTTCCGCCATATCTTAGCAGGATGATATGTATAAAAATCACCCGGGCGACTGCAGGTGGACAGGCCAAAACAATAACTTTCTTGCAGGCTATCACTCCCAAAACATTACTATTGCTGACTCTATATCATGTAGTATGCCTAACCAAATTATTTAAAGGCAGGGAAGGCTACGACCCCAGCACACAACAATAATTATTCAGTGCACTTAAACTAATTATGAAGACGTGTCTGTGAAATTGAAGAACAGTAAATACGTAGAATTTGACGAATGTACCAAAACACTTAACTGTCATTCGATTCGGCAGTGTGAAGCTTCATCTACTCGCACAGTCTCAATTGTAGTGATGATTGATCCATATTTACTCAGTGTCAGCATAATTTCCAAAGTTTTCTATTCTATGTGTTTTTATCCTTGTTCGCAATGTCCGCACTATCATGTCTGCTGCAGGATACGCAAAGTTTGACTTAAAGGCACATGCTAAACATTGTGGACCTTCAAATCACAAATTGTCGTAACTTTGCTATCTGAGTAGCATAGTAGTGTTGTTGAATGGCAATTAATCACAGGCTAACAGATAACAAAAGCTTTGGATGTATTGGACTGCCACTGCAAGATATGAATGAATAAACAATCAGTACTCGAACCAAAGTAACAAATAAGGCCTAGAATCATACACACAGTAAGTCTATGGGAAGGAACTGCGGCAGGTAATCCAGTCAACTTTAATAACGATTCCTCACTTGATTCTAAAAGCACTAAATAATCATTTTGAAATACAATTATTTTCAGGTCTTCATTTTTTAGAACCTATGCACAAGACACTTGAAACATGGAGGATTATGCAGGTCTCACATTTTTGTAACTGTGGTCATTGGTTAGCCGATTAACTTTATTTGCTATAAAAAAAAAAAATCTACTATGTTGAACATTGTTACTACAGTATTCCTGATATGGAATATATGATGCGAAACTGACATGTTTCTAACCTATGCCACGTTTGGTTATCTCCACTCAAGCCTCTGAATGCTTAATAGCACGTATAACCCAAGTGGGTTTCCAGTTTTTTTACAAATGTGAGCTACATGATTCCACCTCTAGTAGTGGTCTTGTGATAAGTCTAAAAAATGAAGCGCTGAAAAATTACAGTCAAAATGATCTATGTAAAGTGCTTTAAGAAGAAGTAAAAATCATTGTGAGACATTCCGTTTTTTTCCCCATAAGACTGCGCTGTGTTGCAGATTTTTTCTATCGGGCCAGCGATATTCATCAGTGCCAACTTTTATCTGTACAATATTTCACCAGTGACAGCATAATTCATGTGTGTTTAGGTGTTTTATTTGCTATATTCAAAACACTGTCCAGATATTGCTCATATAGGCAAGTTTGAAATTTTTCAAAACGGATCTTCCACAATGTTAATATATTGTCTATTCAACTGGTGAAGTATGACATCTTAAGCATAATTTACGTTCCTCACAGATACTCACAATTTGAATAACTGTTCCTTTTTCTTCCTAGGATGGGAAAGTTTGGATATGTTTTTGGTCATATCAAAAAATGATGATTTGTAATGTGACTACAATAACACTTGCACAATCAGAATTATCAATGGCTTGGCCAAAGACTGGGTGTACAGACCACTATAAATATGGAAATGAAAAGAAAAACACAGGCAAATGCCACCATATTAAATTGGAATACTCAAAGCACCAATTGTTCACAATAGCCACTTGGTCACTCTGCATTCATTGCATAATCATATCAGCAATGGCAGGTGCCATGGAGCTCTTTTTGTGAACCGGGACAAAAGGGCCGTAACTACGACATGATGACCGGTCTGATATGCCATTCATATCTTGAAATCAACACCAGGCCGGAAACCAATATATTGTACAACCGGATCCGGGGTGTTATGCAAACATCTGTACATGCCCAGCAGGAAGTATGTAAAGTCATATAACGTGCATGGGTGCACTCCAGTTATGACTTCATTAAAAAGAGACAATTTTTTAAATCTGCTCGCTGTTCAATCAAAAACACATAAAAATTGGGGGAAGTGGGTGGGTGGGTGGGATTTGGGGGGGGGGGCTGTTATGTAATTTTTTTTTTTTTTTATTAAGTAATCTCATGATTGTATTTTTGAGATTCTTGTGGGATTAGTAAGCAGAACAGATAATAACAGTTATCGAGTTATAATGGATCATTACATTTAAATGTTACTTTTTGGGGTTTGTTAGCAAGGGTGTGCTTTATGTAAATTCTTTAAAAATATGTGGGGGGAGAAAATACATAGAATAAGACTATGGCAAATGGATGAACAAGTGCATGATGCTACTTAATTGTTAACTGATGTCATCGTAGTAATAACGCTTTTTAATTCCTCTTAGCATCAGATATATCATAAAAGGGGTACAGGCTGTGCATGTAATAGCAGCTGCACATACTAGTGAAGAGACAAATATGCTTTATTCAACAAGGCCTATTAATCAAAGGAAAAATAACTAACCTATCTGCTCACAATGTCACTGGTTACTAAGTCAAATTCCATTCCCGGACATACATGTGAGGATTAATACCGTCCTTTTTTTCTATCTCATGCTAGATCGCAACAGAAAGTACCCCAATTACACACCCGTTGTTGTCAATTAAAAAACTAGTACTCTCCAGCGACATGACTAAGACTCTTTAATGCGGCGTGATGGTGGCATCCAAATTTCGCGGCGCGCAAATATTGCTCATAATGGGTGCGAGGGCAAGCATGATATTTTGTTAATAGTTGATTTCTCGCCGTCCACAACTAAGAAGAGCTTGCTTTTCATGGATTTCGCTCCTTGCCAGAAGCGTTTAAAGAAAAGAGGATCCATTCCAAAAACAATTAAGAAGGCATTGGATAACGAAATCTCTATCTTGCTCTTATTAATTGGGTGGTCATTTTTTTGGTCACAATCATGGCCACACCGCTGATGCACTACAGTTTGTGGTGCACTCCTGGTGAAACCACAAAAAATAGATAAATATGAAAAGGGTTAATGCTTGGGAAAAATCCTTTCGCGTAGTCATTGACCCAGCGTGTCAGACTGTGTGGCGGGCGGTGTTGGAGTTATCCCTCCATTAATTTGTGGGATTGATCCTTTGTAATACCGTCATAGGGATGTGTGTCTCAAAGGAATTAATGGACATTAAACTGTGGGAAAGCAATCGACTGAGTGTTGCTCTTCTGGGAATTGGATAACAATTATAATTTGCATTATATTTTTATGGTGAATGATATGTTTTCCTGAGAAAAGGTGTGAAAGCATTCACAAATCATATGGATAATCTACAACATTTACTATTATGATTTACGTGTATCATGCCGGTGTATTCATTTAACATATATACTTACATGTAAGCCTAATTGCATAATTACGATGTATTATATACATTAAGGCAGACGAAGAAGTTATTTACTGTGTCAGCTTCAAAATACTGGAATGATGTGCACTTACAATAAGGACACGTCTTTATCAATACTATTTAGAAAGAAGGCATTACAAACCAATCTTTTTAGCAGTTTTGTAGTTTTAAGATACATAGTTTGTATACAATTGTTAGCGCTTTGGCATAATGGGTATAAGGTCGTAATAATGATAATAATAATAATGATAATAATAAAATAATACATAATAATATAATAATAATAATAATAATAATAAAATAATATAATAATATAAATAATAATAAAATATAATAATTATAATGAATAAAATAAAATAATAATAATATAATAATATAATAATAATATATAATATAATAATATAATAATATATAATAATAATAATAATATTGTATTCCCACCAAAATATGTTCAGTAGATAATCAACAATAAGAAACTACAAAAAATGAGATGATGAATTTGGGCATGGGAAAATTGCACAATCTATGATTATTTTTTATCGCTGATGTGTAGAACTATCCTTTACGTAATCTCAAAACTTTTAACCTTGCATGCATTATCGTAACTGCTAACAGTATGAACAGTAATGAAAATTGATAACTATTTTCTACTTACACTGTATTACTACTGACATGGCAGCTTCCTTCTTCACTGTTAAAAGCAGAAATAATCACCCTCAAATCAATAGACTATTTTGAATAAGAATATCACGTGTATGTGCAATCCATGATTCCTGATGAATATCACATATCTATTTCTCCAACGTGCACAAACTAAAATAATGAATTTGCCATTACCGAACAGAAACGGGGAAAAATCAAAATAGATATAAACCGCTTAGCAAGTGAAAAAAAGAAAAAAAAATCCACTCATTACTATTTTAACATGTATAGCACTCCGATTTCCTTTTGACTTTATTTTGGATGGAGATTTTGCCGCATTCTGTTTGGCGGTGGCACGAACCTGACCATACATACGCATACGCAGATTTCATACAAGATGTATGAAGCTGCAACGTTCCCACAGAAATGTCTGGCTTTTCATCCTGCCTTTTATAGCACACTTGACAGTTGC
>JZLH01S0636684.1:37038-52975 GCA_001188425.1 Eucidaris tribuloides | reverse complement strand
AATTCATGCGATGGATGTCTTAATCATCAAGAAGAGTTAAAGGGTGGGGCTGGGGGGGGGGAGAAAGTTCCATCGACATTGCAAAAAAATGCCCAGTCAAGTAGGTGAGCGGTCTGCCTGCGCAGTCATGGAACTCGGACATGGAAAAGGGTAATTCGGCTGTCAGATTGGAGGAAAAAAAAAGATGAGCTGCACTCGCTGACGGATTGTATCTGGGTCATCAGTCAAAAAAGCGACTTGTTGAATTGGAGATTTCAGCGAGAAAGGCAGAGAAGGCAGAGAAATGACAACATCCCTGCAACAAACTGGCAACGCTTCAATATATGACAACCTCGGCCCCCTCTTCAAAATGTAGTGGCACAGAATATATTCAATATTCCCCAACTCATCTTCTTCCTCTGCGTTTCGCGGATAGATGCCACACCGGACACGGACGGGGCCCAAGGCGCCCCCCATGTTGAGACCAATGCCGCGGCATGCAGCGGGGATCTATATGTCGGTTTTGAGTTTCGCCCCAATATCACTTATCCGTTTCCTCCTCGGCGAAAAGAGATTTCCTGGACTTGCTTGAATGAAAATATTTGGAAAAAACTTAATGAAATTTTCGGCCATTGACTCGGAAATGACGCCTTTTGAGCATGTATGCTTCAAGTGTTGCAAGTCTGTGACAAGCAGAGAGACACAGTATGAATAGCTTAACACAGGAAGTTAAAGCAGCGGGCCCTTTTTCCCTGCCTAACAAATTAACAATCGTGTAATTATATTGAGAGAACCAGAAAAATATCAACTAAAGAAGAACCTCTAAGCTATAGGAGCTTACAAACCTCAGTTTATAAGTGAATTATACTGACCATTACACTTTAAAGCCCAAGTTTATTATGCGGAATTTTTTGTCATTTGAAAACCTTTATGCCAAAGGTTCATATCACACCCAATAACAGATTCTGAATGTCTTTGTTTTTGGTATTAATGATGAAACTAGCTCTGGTCCCATGAGATTGTACGCGACGGTACCCCCGCAGATTTTCGCGCTATATCTACATTATAACATACAAAGGTTAATAAGCGTGTTAAGGTTATCCAAGTTATACCTCATCAGAAACGAGCAGACTTTTCATTTTTCATCATTCATTAAAAACAAGAAAGGACATTAGAATCTGTTATTGGGTAATATAACCTTTGGCATAAAGCTTGCAAATAAAAAAAAAAATCCCCAAAAAACTAAACTTGCCCGCGTTAATTCTAATTTTGTCTCCGAGAGACAAAAAATACTGATGTATACACTAGACAGCAATTGTGTGCTGTGTGCATTTTCAAATTACCGGTATGTCACACCCATGCCCTTCATAAATAGTTAGTAAGCGCAATGAGTTGATGTTTTGCTTTGCCGTGGAGGGTTGCAAAAGGAGAATCCCTGCCCTTTAACGAGACCATAGATACAGTACATGAACCGCTTGGACATTGATCATCACACCCCTTAATCCAATCTATCACCGAGCTGCCACTTAGAATAAATCACAAACTCTTTGCTATAATTTCGCTCTTTGGGCGAGATAGGCCACTAACAGTAAGCTGAGGTTGTTATAATGGAATATAACACACCCATCGTTACATCCCGGTACACTAGATCACTTCACCATTTGAGAATGGGCATGCGATCCACATATGCATCATTTCTTTGTCAACGATAACAACGCGCCCTGAATAAATCAGAAATGCTACGACAACAAAAAAACATGAAACCCAGGCAAATTTTTGCTAAACCCATTTTTTTCCCCTCGCTCTCCTCACAAAACTGTCACGATGTATCATCACTCAACAATTTACAGCGAATCAGCGTCTGATTTCCACGGTTGGGAGCATTTCCTTATTCCACACAAATTTTGCGAGAATTGTCCAGTTACACCCTCGCCGCAAGTCGCAGGCAATCCCCCCAAAGCTCTCACGAGCCGCTGGCAATATAGTTCATAAATCATAATCTTCCGCCGAGAAGACGATTAATTTACAAACTTCAAACTGAATTTGGACCAGCACTTGTCTCTCTCCATCCCTACGGCCAAACTACCAGCTTAATATTCTTCAATAAGAACGTTCTGATTTGCATCCGCAACGGCAGAAAAGAGAATCCCGCGCGCTTGCGCATCGAAATAGTTTGGAGAATTTGCCGCCGAATTATTCGCCAGATAACATTACGCCATTAAATCATTTGATATAATCTGCACACATCCAATAATCCGGGAGGAAAAATAATTTACAACAGATTAGCTCTAAAGGCCCGGCAATATCGCCATTTGTGGGTAATGCTGACTTTAAGTTACTTAATGATGATCTCTTAGTTCCATAGTCACTTAAGATACTACTTGTTTGTGTATACAAGACACATCCAAGCACCCTGCCTTTACCACACTTCAATTGCATTTGTTAAGAAATACACTTGCCAGCTAAAGGTAATTACTTTGCAAGACTAAACACCGCCCTCTCCTGGCCAATTACTGAAAAAGTTGGCATGCGCTATGTATTCTGTTTCTTCACCAGCCGAGAACATATAAACCAACCAATCAAATCTGACTCAAATCATCAATCAACACTTCATTCATTGGAATTGCGGAAAAAGATTAATTTTTCCTTCGTTATCTTACCCTTTCCTCGTCTTTTTTTTTTTTTTTTCTGAGAGCCAAAAGTAAAACAAATTTAACAAAAAAACAGCTGAGGAAAATGACTGGTATTACTCCTGCCGGTTTAGTGCGCGCATGAGAAATTCTAATCACGCATCGACCAAGGATACGACCACACTGACCGAAAATAGACGATATGATTGGTACAATTGCTATGATTATGAAGATAATGCATCAGCGCATTATCGCAAATCAGCAAACCCAACACAGCATTCTCCAACAGGAATGATCTATGTAAAAAGGGACAGGGCACCCCAAATTGTGAAATTCATCCGGCTCATCACTTACGATGTCCCAAGCAATTGCAGAAGAAGCGACTAGGCCCGGACCGACCGATGGCGGAGCCCAATAACAATCCATACCATAATAATTGACTGTCAGACTGACACTACAATGTAGGTATGTGGGTGATGTGTACATTTATGGTATGTCACTGGGCTGGAGTTAACCCTCATAGCCCCAGCTGGATGAGAGATGGCCGATCACGGTTTTTCAGAAAGTAAAAGCAGTGGTAGTTTTGGAAACATGTGCAAAAAATGCAATTTCTCCTTTGTATGCGTTAGATAGATCTATATCATATAATTGATCCCTGCAAAAGCCACACGCTTCTCAAACTCGTTAAAAAACACCAAAAAATTGGTTTAAAAAATAAAAAATAAACACCAATTTGCGAAAAATATGTTTCTGAACTCAAAATAACAATACATGCCAAAAATCTGACGCTGCGCCCGTATCTCATAAAACTTGCAATCAATTGCCAAATCCCAAAAATCGATTGCTAAGCTCGTAAAATACTACGCGTGATTGTTGAAATCAATGCGACTCGATTTTGAAGAGTTTGCCAATCAATTGCCCAAACAGTTTTATGAGACAGGCCCAGATATGCAACAGGGACATTAAAGACAGTTAAGTAATAAATAGTTTTTAATGGTACCAGGGCAGTGTCGGGGGAGTGGAAGGTGCGAGGGAGATGGAGGGAGAGGCAGGACAGCACGCGAGCTAGAATAACCTTGAAATACAATTATCTGGATAAAATGGATGACAGTCATGTTGAAAGTAAGGTGGCAACTGTGTCAATAATGCGAAATTAGATCAATATCACTTTTATTGATATCCCTGTTTTGAAAAGGTTCAAAGGGAAAAAGGTTATCCACTCTAATGAGCGACAGAACCATCTTGGTTAGTGGGTCCCTCCTGATCGGGACTTGGGAGGGACGCGGAATCGTGGAAAAAAGTGCCAAGCACAACTTCATTAGTGGAAGACCTAACTGAGCGAATAAATAGTTCATAAAGCACATAAGGCTCAGGTCATTGGCATCCGAAAAACTTGTAACGATTCATTAAACGAGATGCATAAATTCAAGGGCACATTTCAGTCCACCCCAAGACCTCGGGCCGGACGGGGCGAATTCACAGGAAGACGTTGATTCGGGGATACCCGATACCCCTAACATTTAAGACGGTGGCCCACCGTCTCATGTTGGCCGTACATAAACATTATCAGATGCGGCTGTCTTCCGTTTGAACTGCGAACGCAGACTGGGCATCGTGGGAATAACGATACAGGAGTAACCGACGCTACTTGACGGTAGAGGACTTCTTTAACATCGCTCATCACTGACAACTGATAAGAAAAATCTTAATTTTTTGTTTCTAATCATCTGCAAACAACCTTTCGTCACAGAACCCATATTTTATTGTAAGGCTACACTACCCCCTCCCCCATATGACAAAAGGGCAGTAACTGACATATTTTCTCAAAATGGAGTTATATAGTGTAGCGGACTGCAGCTTCATCATGTTTAAACATTGCCAGAACAAAAAAATACTACATTAGAAGTGCTGAAGTGTCCTTTGTTTCATACATCACTTGTTAAAAGGACACGAATACGGCTTTACGTGTTGAACAAATACATTTTGCCTCAATAACTCCAAAACATCGAAAATGTCAGTTATGCCCTTGTGTCAGCGGCAGATATAGGTTAACTTTTGTTGCTAAGCTTTCTAACTTATTGCGAATCAATGAAAACTAGAATACTAAAAAACTTGGAATCCACCACATATTTCTTACAGGCAATCTCTCCAAAAAATAGTCTGAATTACTTCATAACAGCAGACGCTCATTACTGTTATTATCAATCATGCAATGGAGCCCACAGGCCTAGTTTAACAGGCTAGAATTAAGAGGACAAAAATTGACAATACAGCATTTAGTGTATGTGGGGACAACTTGAGCTTTTGACAATAAGAAAAATTAGTTCAAAGAGGGGGTAATTTGCATTCCACCTGGACTGTGAATTTTTAACACCGGAGACAATAAAGGTTATTGCACAAAGGGGCGGAGCGCATATTAGTGGGCAACCAAATGTTATAATAGTACCTCATCACATATTGTTCTGAGTCATGGAACTGTATCTAAAAGGAAGATTTGAACGCGTCTTGTTCAACAAGAAGGCCGTATGCATGAAATCACAAAAGATTAAATTTCTCAAGTAACTTCATGTATCCTGTTGGCTTTTCTGCGGAACTGTTTTTTTTTTAATATCAAATGTAGCTTGGCTCATAAGGCGCCATGACTGGAATTATGTAAACAATTGACCCTTGAGCCTTTTGGGTTCTTTTTTGCACTGCAGTGAAGAAGAGAACGTCCAAATAGATTACACGCCACTTGAAAGCTGGTAATTCATGGGGATTAAATCTGAAAAGACTCTGTGTGCCACACAGACAACTATGGAAGCAACTTGATTTGCTACTTATGCCTAGTGGCTATGAATAGCCAACTTCAGCAAATGCTCCAAGTATCATCAGCTAATTACCATGTTTTTATCGCTAGTCACATTGATTTCAACTACACAGTGACAGAATGCTGGAGAGTTCTATGGTATCCTGATGCTGAACTTTTTGTTTTGCAACTGTCACATGATTTTAGCATCCCATTTTGTAAAAACCGATTCTCTTAATACGATAAATCTTGCAAAAACAACCTTTTATATTACAACAATTAGATAAACAATTTACAGTAGGTGCGAATACATACTTTGCATTTGTATTTTCACTATATAACTAAAAGCAAATGCCCGCATTTTCTAATTGATACAATTATTTACGTAATGCTTATGTTTCATACTTGTATGAAAAAAAAAAAACCCCAAAAGGGGCTTATTGAAACTTTTCAGTAGTCAAAACATCTTACAGAAACTAGAACCTATTACCAAAATAGACTTTTCCCCATCCAATTTCTATGGCCTATTAATAACTCCCTCGGGTGGGGGGGGGGGCGGGCACAGATGGCGGATGCAACTACAGAAGAATAAATCCATAATAATAATCTCTACTTAACCCCCATATTATCAATATCATGCCGTGATGGATGGCATAGCACATTCGACAGAAAACAGTGGTAATATCAGCCGGCCAAATAATATATTTATTGGTATTTATAAGCCAGATGCCAAAAACAAAATCTAATACTCCTGTGGTCCACAACGCATGTCAAACTGAGATTACGAACACGTGATGCGCAATTACCGCGAGCCTCAAGGAGAAGCCGACAGCAATTTTTCAATAAATTTGTCTTCATGAACTCGCAAACTCCCCCCGCTGATTCACCAAATAGCGTCTCATAAAGCAATCATGACTCAATACTGAACGCTTCATGCCAATATTTTTGCAATTTCGGCGCAAGAAAATTTTTTTCGCAAAATTTCTACCGTTTCTGAATAGAATAAATAAATCAATAAGTCGTGGAAATAATATATCGCTTGCTGCCGTCAACAGTTCTAATGCCCGCCACTTTTCTGCAAAACGTTTCTCGCGGTCCATCCTTAATTACGACGACTCATTAGCATCAAAGTGTCTTTTTGCTTCTCCTATGATATTAAACTACAGCCATTTTTGGTTATCTTTCGTTGGCGGGCCCTGAGGCAGTTCCTATATTACATCAGATATGTTCGGCCTCTCCTGGGAATTTCGAGACACGGAATTGGACGACTATTGCCTGCACTGACTGAATTCCTTTGATTGCTTTTGCTATTTACTTCTTCATTAGGAATATGATTTGTGAAAACGACAAAAATAATAAATAATTCATACCAAAGAAAATAAACTTGGCGATGCGCAGACGAAATCCAGCTCCATTGAATACTCGAACAATTTCGATACTGCTAGTAAATAATAGGATGAATAAAAGACTGTTTAAATCTCATCAAAACCACACCAGTAATGAACCTGTACATAAACCAACAAATTTTTCAAATCTCCATATATGACGATGGATGATTTGCTAAAAGATATTCATCAGCATTAACAATCACATAAAAGTACGCAATCGTTCAATTTTTAGCCTCAATGCATATAATCATTTTTATCCAGTACAGTGTTTGATTCCATGTTGAATTGTGACTGACATGGTGAATGAGCAAAAATCAGTCAGTTTCACAAAGGAAAAGTCACATCTTTAAGTTTCAACATTTATCATGCAATTAAGCAGATGCATATAATTATGCGAGGTAGCATATACATGCGTTCATTGTCAAAATATATCATTGTCAGAACAAACCAAGCTCCAATATATATACATGCTAGTTTTATGAAATACATTGATAAAATACAAAAAACAGCCATCATATCTTTCAGTTCTATCCACAGAATCAGCAAAAAAAAAGTACAGGCCCTATTTAACTGGTCATCGACACTGCTATC
This sequence comes from Eucidaris tribuloides, assembly GCA_001188425.1. Classification (NCBI taxonomy): domain Eukaryota; kingdom Metazoa; phylum Echinodermata; class Echinoidea; order Cidaroida; family Cidaridae; genus Eucidaris; species Eucidaris tribuloides. The sequence continues at coordinate 45,599 of JZLH01S0636684.1, read as the reverse complement.
TTCTACTCATCTATCTTGCATTCTACAAACTGACACTTATCTTGATCTAAGATGATCTATCTATCGTATCCTATCTATCCATCGATCTATTTATTTATCCATCTACTTTTTTTCTATTTATGCGCACAAAATATACATCACAAGCTATAATTCTGGTTGGGCAGATAGTTATTGCTCTTTAACAAAAAAAAATATGTCAATCATCATGCCAGACATCAAAAAACAATGATGAAACCAAATGAAAAAATATGAAATTGAGTGAACAATAGCCAGTTTCAAAGGTCAACAAACATAAATCAGTGAGCTACAATTCCTATGGCAGTGGGGAGGGCAATATTCTTATTTTGATTATTTTCTGAGCACGTGCTTTTCAGGGCATTTAGAGATAGTTAAGTACAAATGAAACACATAGAAAATTTCATTTTTCCCCATTTATCAAAACTAAGCACTGCCTTTACAAATATCTCTTATTACCTCGTTGGGCATAGCTTGGCCTGTTCATCTAGTCCATATCAATTCAATTGCTTGCTACAATCCCAATGCTATTACATAACATTATCTTACAGGAAGTGCCATAAACAAAAGGAAGACATGTTGCCAGCCGATAAAAAATAAATACTATAAGAGTAAACAGAATGTTTACTGCATAATTCTGTCAGTTCTTGAATTCACACAGGATAAAGAAAAAGATAAACTGATAGCTCTACCTTTGTTATGGGGAAAGGTGAGGTGTATGTTACTTCAAGCGTCAAAATTGATGCATATTCAGCCCAAGAAACACTTCAAAAATCTGACACTATTTGGGAACACTTGAAAATGCCTCAAGAAGCAAATTAGTTTTACTTATACCGAATGAATAACACTACCTGGAGTGAAACCTTAGCTGGAAGGAATTGTCTTGAACTGTTTACTTAAGCGACGAATTGAACATACTGCTACTGAATTACTCTTGTGCCCTGATAGAAATTGATCCATAGAAAACTACACATCAAATTGACGCCTGTCACAAAACAAATACTGCATGTTCAGTTCTTTTAAAATGGGTCAACATTTGACCACAAAATTTCACAGTAAAATCTTGCACAGTTTACTGATTCTAGACATGTCTTACAAGTCAAGGAGTCATTGAGGACTACTCCAATTATGATAATTACTGTAAGTATTAGCCAATCATCAGACCTATATTATGAAGTATAATGTATCATTTGCTTTGAATATACAGGTACAGATTAATCAGCCTCGCACTAACAGGCTACTTGGCCTGTTAGATAAAAACTGTACAACGCGAGAGACGCCTATTGCTTCCACTTATTGCACAAACGAAACAGGAGAGGAGCAGAGAGCAGACGAAAACCCTGAAGAGCAACTTTTGAAAATTATTTCTCATTTGCAAAGAGAGCCGAGTAACATTCAGTAGCGTTGCGTTTGCCATACTCAGTGGCAAGTATCACCCTCGCGTCTCTCCCGTATTTCGGCAAACTTCGGCCTGTTTCGCCTTCGTTTCTCTTCAGAATTCCGAAGTTTGGACGCGCGGGGCGGGGATATTACGGCGGCTCTTGATGCATGCGCAGGGAATAACGTAAGCGTCATCTCGACTCAAATTTTACATTCATTTGTCAGCGATGACACTGCAACGGGATTGAGATCGGACCCAGGGGACGCGCGGATGAGGAAGTTTTCAAACGTTTTGTCCAGCATTGCTCTAATTTTTTCCGCTTGCCCTTCACCAGTTGTCATCACTGAATGGAAAAAAAAAAATCAACAGCTGCTTTAAACACAGTTCTATGACACGCCAGCAACAGGCACTGTACATGCAACTTGAAGCATGTGTACAGGAATTAAATTTCACATTAATCATGTTTGTTTGAGAAGCCTATTTGTCTGTAGGCGAGCATAATTTAAGTTTTAAAGTATGTAATCAAACCTGACCCTAGCCGACCACCTTCTTAAAAGCAGCCAACCCGCATAGAGTGCGCCACTAAAATGATTGCCCTTGGAGACAAAATGTTTCAGCAACCGTTCTATTAGCAGCCACCGTCATAAACGGTCACATTTTTGTTCCCTTGAGTGGTCACTATAGACCATGGTGACGTAATTTTTTTTAAATATCAACTCCTGCCATATACACACCAGAAGTGTTTTTCACGGCGTATTACAAATCTATTGATACTTCAGGTCAGGAACATTTCTCGGAAGTGGGTGAGGCGCAAACTGCAAGAGCAGCGAATCTTTTGCAATCCAAGATTCCTTTGCAATTTCCGGGCTTCCAAACAAATTATAGAGATGTCGGTTAGAAGTCTTTATTAAAGATGATGTGGGAAAACGATGCTTGATACCTCAACTTCGTGATTCAGGTGACAATACACACATGTTGATTGGGTTGATCTCGACTTCATCCAAGCATACATGACTAATGAGCGTCCTTTCTTCGGCAAAAGCTGACACATTTTCAAATTTCTCATAAGTGGGCTAAACCCTGTCGTGATTAACACGTCGGTCAATTCCAGAACAAACAAGCTGTTACGAGGACGGCGTCAGAAATCACAAGTTGCTCAGCGAGCACACCGCCGCCACGTAACGCTTTTTATTGCAAAATAGCTGTGGGAGAGAAAAGAAAATATGCGTCGGTGTCAAAAACTGACGAAGAAAAAAAAAATGCGGGCCATGGCCCTGAACATCATGACCCACAAATCGCGGCTACAACACAAATCAATCGCAATGAGCCACCATGTCACGGGACGAGACGTAATGAGTCTGGAGATATTGAGGCCGCGCGCAAAAAAACCAACAACTCGCACAGGCATGCATATCTCGAGTACGCGAGATATATCTAGCACACCTGCAGGAGCCAAAAGTGCAGTAAAATTTGGAGACTGGTAAACAGACTTGGACCAAGATGTAAGCACATGCTTGCATGAAGAACAAGGAGAGGTGGGAAAAAATCACAGCAGAGGAGTTGCGGACTCCGTGTGGAAACCTCTCGTGCACTTTTTCGAGACTTTCATTTACTATGGATAGTATATAACGCATACGGCTTAGAGCGAAGTAGTAGCGTCGTAACAAAGCGGGAAAAATGGAGGGACAATACAACATATCGCTGCGCATCTATTAAAACAAAATGCCATCCATTTCCATGCCCGGGAACCATGCAATGGATGAAAATCAATCGCGTTCAGTGCATACTAACAATTCTTTTAAGCTTGTTGTGACACGGTTGGTATTGATCCGCGAATGAAATATGACGCACGAGGCGACTATCGAAACAGCCACTTTTTGCTTCACACCACTCAATAACACTAATTTGTTTTTTTCGCGACACTTCTTAACTGAATGCACATTCAATTTGCTCCAAATTCGATGAATATGCCCACGCAATGGACTGGTTCCGTGCAGCCCCCCTCGGCGAAGCTAACAGCATCATCATATTCAGTATGGATAGCTGGTGCCCGGTGCGTCTCGCTGGCTGAGGGGAGAGTGGGCGCGCCCCACGGTGGGTGTCGGGTCGTGCGCGTGCGAGCAGAACGCTCAAGCTAAACAAAGTCAGAATGATATGAAGTCATTGTTACTGCCCATTCACCAAGGCAATTCACGCTGACAAACCGAAGAAAAGGGCACCCAACCATTCTCATTAAGCAGAGTTGGCCAAATCAGATTCAGATGATTAGAATATTAGAAATTGATTTGGAGGTTGGTTGCAATCATGGCCTTAACTAAAGAGCTGCGGCGTTCATTGTTTGCCGGATGGCTCCAATGACTTTTCAGTAATCATAGCGAGAGGAATTACGTATTTTGTCCTCCGCATGTTGTGTTCATGACCGGCCATCCTTCCTCGCACGCTACGGATACCCAAGCATATTTTCATAATCAATTTCATCTCCACGCTTTTGCAGTTGAGTAATAACAAGTTGAAGTATTAACACCCCGAGTCCATGGGCATACAAATTCATCGTAGATGCCATGGGGTTTCGTACAAGCGTGTATTGCCCATATTTTTTTTCACAGGAAAATGAAGATTTATTTATGCCAGTCAATCGATGAAGACTCAAGTAAGAATGGCTACTGCAGCATCGTAAATATTCACAATTTATTACAATTGTAACATGTTCCTTATTATTAAAAAAAACGTGCATTTACAGTTTCATTTAGCTTTGTTGTGGGGGAAAAAGACCTGCCGCTCATAGCAGTGTACAAAGTATAACACCACACTTCATTCTAAAATATGTGATATACATTGTATGATATCATTGTTTACACGAAGCAACACTCTAATATTTGCAGCACAAAAAAAAAACCCACATCATTTGAACATTGTGTGGCCAACTAGGAAGTCTAATAACATTTAGGCAGTATACTGCAGCTTTAAATGTGAGAATGTTGGCCAATCTTGCATAAGCGTAATCTTTTTGCAATATATATTGACTACATCAATATTGTAACTCCATTCCTGTCCATAATTGCCCTGCACAATTATACGATGTATACTCGTCTCTCAGTCTGCACTGACCTGTTTTCCATTTACTGGAACCATTAAGTTCTTTCTTAACTCAACAGGTCATTGAGATTTTGGAAAAATTGGCTTTTTAAACAAACGTGGGAAGCTATGAATTTCTGTCCATGATTAACAACATACCGCTGATAAAATGTTACATCAGGAGAAATTCTGGAATTATAAACCCATTTCCCTGCAAGATTCTGTAATTCTTGTCAAGAAGAAAGGTTGCATGGCCTTGTAATCAGTTCCTCGCATTCAATGCGTTAAAAAAGGGGCAAAGGGTTTCTCTGCCTCTACACCATTTTACCCCCCCCCCCTCAAAAAAAATGAATATGGAGGCATTGAAGTCAAAAGTGAGGACCTCGGGGGGGGCGGGGGGGCACTTTTATAGATTAATGGGAGAGTTCACAAATCTCCCCCACCACCCTGTATCTTATACTACCTTTTTAGTGTTCTAGCAACAATCTAGAATCAGGTATTAATAGTCAAGCAATAATCAGATGTCATAATACTGAACAATGACAAATTCTACTTTCTGATGCATTTTAGCGTTAATAACCATAAAAAAAGTATACCATAATCCCTGCATGCTAAACTAAAATAGCACTGACATTCAATTCTTTCGCGCTGCGCCAGTGTGCCTCTCCGAACCATCAACATAAACAATGACAGATTTCGAAACAAAACTAGCATCAACAACAAAAAAAGGTGGTTAGTTTGATATAATGTATTTTGATATTACTGAGCTTTGTCGGGGACGTGTAAATGTGTTTATCCTCATGGCCATCATCCTCCGCCATTGATTCCAACGTTTGACAATAAATCATAACGGAAGGAATTGTGGGGGACGACAGATGAAAAGATACCGCAAGTAACAAAAAAAATATATAGGAAAATGTCTCCAGCATGTCGTCTGACACCAGAAATTCAACGAGAACAAACGGAATATGTGACATGGCAGGAAGTAGTATAGCCTCACATCGCATACCGATTATAATATTACCATAAACCCCAATGCAAGGCCTTCTAAAACCCGCCATAAAGTTATGTAAAGCTCGATCAGCAAGCAAGTATGTTGACCAAATGGTTTCAGTTGCTAGGTGGCACTCTATTTTTGGTGGTCAGCTAGTTTGCTATCTCTCTCTCTATGCTTTCTCAAATGTGTAATGTGTGTATGTGCTTTTTTTTTTATTCCTGGGGGGTGCCCCAACCATCAGAATTCCACACACAGGAAAAAGGGCAAATTTGGCTTGCGTTTTTCGATCACTCATGTTTGTTTTAGTGCCAGAAGATAACACATTTCTGATTGGCAGATTTTTTTTTTCTTTCTTCATTCTTCCTGGCTTCATTTTGATAAACAGGTTATCCCCGCACACACTTGACAAGATGATATACACACAGCCTATCAAGTAGTACATAGGGAGGAGCTTAAGGTCCCATGTAATCTTTTTCAACCAAGGTTCAGTACCCGCATTTGCTTACCCCCCTGTCTTTGATTCAATCATAAATACAAAAGGGAGTGGCATCTGTAACTCAGAATTTTCTTCTTTTCATATGCAAAGTTACTTAATTTGAGGTCTGATTGGCTGAAGACGCAGAGAGAGGATTAACGTGATGGAATGCACAAATAGACTTTAAGTCTTCTCTTTGTTTGAATGTGCGCCACTTTTAAGAAATGGCCCGGATTAAAATGATTCAATATGAAAGGTTGCTCGAGGCCATCGGGTGCAGGCATTTTTTTTCACTGCTTTTTATTTATTCATGAAAAGGGTAATAAGTCATCTTCTATGTATGAGAGAGAAATTCGCTATCGTTGAGAAATAGAGAGAAGTATGCCATAAGTGGTGACATAGAGAAAGAATTCCGTCTGCATAAAAATGTTGTTTGAGAGACTGGCGGCATTGAAATGAAGCTCCATTTGATAACTGATTGTGACGCACTGTTGATCCAATGCAAGCGCAGAAAAGGGTAAAAAAAAGAGAGAGAGCGCGGAAAGAATAGAAAAGGAAACCTGTAGCTTCTATGTATCTCTATTATGACTGACAAGGTGAATGCCACCTCATTTACGCTTATTTATCTCACACAACAAATAATAAAAAGTCCACGTTCCACCTTGTTTGAAGAAAGACTGTCAGTGGCGATGATGCTAAAGAAAGAAATAAAAGTTGGTTCCCGTCTTTTCAAAGTCTCAAACAAAAACCCTGCTTTTATCTCATGTAATCTGCACTAGCATAGGGGTAAAACATGGATACTTGTGAGCATCACATCCCCTTTGCCCGCAAAGTCTCTGAGTTTTTCCTTTCAAGCTTGGGTACACCGGAGTGGATCCATGCCCATATAGGAATACATAAAGAGACTTGAATGGGAAGAATGCAAAGATGAGAATAAAAGCGTTGAGACAAAAAGTTTTGACGGAAGCAAAAAGAAGCGCGCCCAAAAAAGAATTGAAATTCCAACACATGAATTGACGTCATGCCGGTGGGGTTGAGTGTAGCCGGAAAAACGAGAAAAGAATTGAGAGATGGGACCATGGGACAATAGACGAGGAATTTGATCCGCGTTGTATGCCGCTATTGACACTATCTATTATGCCTATATTGTATAATATCATGGGAGGATGGGCGGCGTTCGTTATGCACCGCATCAAAGTTGTTGTTTTATTTGTCTTTCCACGTCATCTTCTTCCTTCAGCAAAAACTCTCACGCATGATGGGGTCGCAAGAAAGCCGATCACAATGGCCAAGATTCTGCCTGCATGAGATGAGACCTTCACAAAAGAAAGCGGGAAAAATAAGCCCCATTATAAGAAGAAGATCGCTTTCAGGGAATTTTGATTGTTACTCAAATTGAAGGCTCTAATACCTCCCTGCCTCTCATGATTGACATGGAACAAACTTGTAGCATGTAGTAGGGATGTTGTTGTGACTGTGATAATGTATGGAGACTCCCACAGTCAAGTAACTACTGTATACATGGTATGACGATGAAATTGAGCATAAAGCCTTGGCATAACTCATATCGCTGGATGACGCATCGCAACACAGTCGACTGCATCTTAACACTATAAGAAACGCTCACATGTCGGGACGCATCACAATTTTCAGGTCAACCCTCGCTATCCAAACAAGTACATTTCAGTGAAAACAGACAACTGCCACTCAATACGCAACACAAACCCCGTACCGTTCGCACAGGAAGTGGGCCAACGAAGCACAGAGGAAGCCGATCTGTACCGATATTTATTTTCTCTCGGACGAAAGTCAGCAACGGAGCTACGAGTCCCGACAGCTGGCGCAGCACTCCCCGTGAAAATGGGCAAAGTTCAATAAGAAAAATTAATTTAAGGTATGAGATGGTTCCCTACGAGCAAACGTGTTATGTAATCCGCTCGTATTAATTACATAGGGTCCAATATCGGACACCTATTGACATGTCATAGACATTGCTGTTTTTGTGTTAAATGAAGCTTATTGCATAATCATACCATCATATCATTTCACCAAAAATTTTATGCGGCTAGTTTGATTATATTCATAATTAAACCCAGTGGGTACGTGTATTGAAGTCTGCCTGGTTCGTGTATTGCATCAACTGTTATGAAAGTTGTGTACTCAAGTCTTAGTAAGTAAATGATTATTGTGAGAATACACTTTATGAACATTTACACTATTCATGTGTGTACTTACTACTTACTGAACTGAATAATACAACAGTAATTTATTCATATTCACTGAAGATGACATTCTTCCTATTAAGTTAAACATACCATTAGTGGCCATGAAATGAAAAACTAAATTAAATAATAATCTGTTATACAAAAGTATAATATATTAATCAAGAATACAACTTACCTAGGTTCCATAAATTTAAGAAATATCTATATTTTACCTCTAAAGAATTCTGATATTCGCAAATAATGTCTCTTCAGATAATTGCATGTTATTTGTATTGAATTGATGTTTGCCTTACAATGTGTCAATAGCTTAAAAATTCAATTTGCAGTTGGCCAAGTGTGACAGCAAATAACACATAAATGTTGAAAGTCAAACTTATAAGAATTATGATATTC
>JZLH01S0636684.1:16186-28406 GCA_001188425.1 Eucidaris tribuloides | reverse complement strand
GTGTATGAGAGACAATTCATGGATTTGTCCTCAAAATATACATGTTTGTTATCATTTGGGTTGAAAAATCTGAAAAATCGAACAGAAATTCGAGCAAAAATATCAAAAATTAAGCCTCCAGGACCGACTTTTCATTTGTCAGATACAGGCCAAATGAGGCCAGTGATCCGAGCAGAGTAGATTTTATTTTTGTTTGGAATTTACAACTTCGGGAGAGAGGCAACATATGTAATCAGTGGTTGTTATGAAAGATTTGCCAGAAACCTCCCTGCCAATCTCGACGGATCTTAAGGAGTAATACCAAAAATATTTGAGTCCGGCGCGAGAGCCGTTCGAAAATCGTCAACTCGAACAGCTTCCATAATCTCAGAGTCATCTGCTCTGTGAAGAAATTTTCAAAATTCTCATCCAGAATGCAACATGGACACCTTGCCTAAGATAAGGAGGGAAAAAAAGGGAGGTGGATCCCACTGTAATTGTCCTGCGAGTACTTCAAATATCTTATCAATCTTTGCCGTTAGTGCGTAATACAGCCCCCAATCTGAACAAACACCCAACCGATAAGACATGATGCATGCTTATTAATATCATTCTCCTCAGTCTCTTTTTAATGGGCTTTCATAAACAGCGATGCATATTATAATCACTCATAATGCCACAAGCAGCGGCGGCTGCCTCGTAAAAGTTGGATTGAATAAAAGAGCACTCGATCCTCCCGCATCCAAACCTCCTCGTTGAGGACCTATGAGAAGGGACTCGCCCCACCATCATCTTTTTTTTTATGACCAAAAGCAGAGATGGATTACAATACACACACGGACATGCATGTCTACTTTTACAATACTTTACTCTTTTTGTCCCATTTAAGTCTCTCACTCCCAATCTACTGCAACCATCACGTGGGAACGGACACACGCATCTCGACTGACAGTCGTACACGTACATCATCTCTTTCACACGCGAGATGAGTTTTTATGGCACTATCGCCAAATACGGCCAGCGGGGAGAAGGACTTTATGATTTTACGACAATAGCCGGAAGATAAATGGCGTATGGTATTATGTGTCATTTCTAGGCAACCAATTCGGGCTGTAGTCAATTAATGTCAGACTGCTTAATGACATGAAAGGTGGTAACACAAAGGAGTTCTTAGCTACGAAGAAATAGGAGACAACGCAGGAATATTGAGATAAACGAGACAGTATCAGCCCAAATTATCAACAAGCAAGGCTGAATGTTTATGATATAACTAATATCGCGACTGTTTCATCACCGGCTAAACTTCGCAGGCTACGGCATCAGAAAATGTTATCACAACGTGCTCGCCGAGTACAGTTCCGCTCGACGACGGAAAACGATGGGAGCGCTTACAGCAGTAGACTTGTCAGTTGAGGCTCAGAACCCAAAACCCACCCTGATGTCATCAACTCAAAATTTTTGTTTATACAAAATGCACAGTTCTGAAAATGGTTTTGAGGAGAAAAGACTTGAGTTACATGGCTGCTATCTCATATTTCACCTGGGCAGACCTTTGACTTCTTAGACACAAAAGGCTCTCACAATATATAGTCGGCCGCGATGATTATGAATTCGTATCAAACTACAATCTGGGTGTTTATTGAGTCCGGGAATGCACACGACTAGTAAGAGCATGCATCCAAAGTAAATAACGGGAAAGCAGCTGCGCTCAGCTATGTAATTCGACTACAAAAACTTACAATGACAACTACCCATTTTTTTTCTTCACTGTGTGAATTGTGTTACTAAATCATTTGTGAATACCGTGACTCTACTCGAGCAGTGAGATGGCCAGAAGAGATTCTATTATGAATATGATACGTGTATCACAAACAATGCCGATATAGCATTTCCACAGTTTACTTCTTGTTCCACAGCCGAACCAATTTAGGGCTGGCTGTGAGTGAGGGGCCCCTCGCAATCCTGCACCGGCTCTCGCATCTCCCAGCCATCCCGTCAGACGCAAAGATGACGGGCGAAAATGAAATGCTTATCAGAAATATAAAGTGTTAGTGATATTTTTGACAGTGAGATAAAAAATGAATTGCTATGCAGCAGAGATACAATGTATTAGCATGCACCTGTAACACACTACACCGTGGCTGAGGTGTGCTACTGGGATCGGGATGCTCTAAATCGCGAACGAAATCAACAGAAAATCAAAGACGACATGAATTGAAAATGGGTGTCAAAGATGAATTAGGTTTCCGCACCTGCTTTGGACAGAGAGATTTATCATTCCGCAGGAAACACAAAACAGGAGAAAAATTCATGATTGCATCCCAAAGAATCGATCCCTTCTGCCCGTCTAAAAACTGTGAGGTTTGTTTTTTAATTGAAAACCCGAGGCGTGCTATATCATCAGTTTTATGAATAGGACAGGAATGAAATGTCACATCTGAAATTGAAATATTAATTTCTTACATCTATCAATTATTCAGAGTAGCCTTCACTGGTTCAATAAAATTCTTTGTTACCTAGCAACTTTTTACCAAAACATTTCTCCATAAAAATGTAAAATATAAATAGAACTATTGATTAATCTGGCAGCACCTCAACATAAGAAATATTGTGCATATATAAGGCAGGGCTCGACACTAGCACTTGCCCACTTGCCCGGGGCAAGTAAATTTTCATGTCGGGCAAGTAAAAACTCAAAATGTTAAGATTTACTTGCCCCATTGGGCAAGTAAAATTTTGATCTTGGAATGAGCAAAATATGACCCAAATCTTTAAGAAAAACAAACAAAATATGTCTAAAACTTTGAATTTAATCAACATACTAAAGTTCATCATTGTTTTGTTCTTTGTACGATTCTTTAGATTCATAAATCACACCTATGGCAACCCCCTGTATTGAAATAAACATCCATTGCTATAAAAAGGCTTTTCTCATTTATTTTCGGGCAAGTAAATTTTTCATTCGGGCAAGTAAAAATCTGAAAGTGATAATTTCACTTGCCCGAAGGGCAAGCAGGAAAAAATGTAAGTGTGGAGCCCTGTATAAGGTAATTTAATATTTATACACAAAGTCACAAACAACATGAAGTAACACCAGTGTTTACGGTGCTGTAATAACTGGAAAAAGATCTCAACAGATTATGCACAAAAAGCTGGCTATACAGTACATAGAAAAGTTCAAAAATTTCCCATTTAAATTTCAAGCTGAAAAACAATTCCTAAACACAGGTTAGGTATCATCATTATTCAATCAAACTATGAAGTGCAGAAGTAATGGTTGATCAGGAAAATTTTTCATCAATCATATTCATTCTTGCAGTATGAAATTGTTATGCCAGACATCAGAAAACAACATCAAATTTACTGAAAATTATTTATAATGACACATGTGATTTTGTAAACATCAGGGAGCAGATGTACATGTATGTAATAATGTACATTTCCTATGCCCCTGACTTCTCTAATATTTACCAATTTCTCAAAACGAAAGCAGTTCAGATTTCAGAACGCGTGTAGAGACAGTGATTTTCCGTTTCAAAAAATGGTCTTTTCCGTTTCTGAAAACCTGTAATTCCGTTTCAACTCAATCTAAAAATGGAAATTCTGTTTTATCATAGAAAATGTACACAGTAAAATCATGAATTCTGTTTTGGTAGGGTGAATTCCATGAATTTTTACATGAAAAGTATAAGAACAAAACGGATTTTCCGTTTGATTTACCGGTAAAACGGAAAATCACTGTCCCTACGCGTGATACTCGGGACATCATAGGTTTACAGGGATTGTGTCTCTAAAAACACAAAGGAGACTTTGTCATTTTTTACCATTTAACAAAACTTTTTTATACTGCCTTTAATCGTACAGTATTTCATCAAATTACCAAACTTAACCCTATATGTGTGATACACATGACTCTTGGTCCCCCCCCCCCCTCCACGCTCCCCCACGCCTCCTTAGGTAACTATTGATTGACCCACTTTTGCTTTTGGTCAGACAATTTTGTTTCAGAACACATTTCTGTTAAAATATCAGTTCATATCACATGGGAGTTTGGTCATGAACTGACCACACTGTAACTTTAACAAACACAAACAAATTAAAGTTGCAACTTTTCTCATGATTTCAGCAAATTTGCCAGTAAGCAAGCCTTTGCAATGGGTTAAATGTTATAACACACATTTCCTTTTTCCACCCACAAGTTTTTCCTACCCTCTATTTTTTTTCAATATCAATTATAGTCTTCTTGTACTAGAATGTTTGTCCAAAATGTATTAGCAATTTAGCATTGTAAATCTAAATTACTTCTAGAATGAATCAATAGTAATGATAACTGGCAAATGAAACCTAAATTATAGTTTTGGTAAATGATCAAAAAATAAACTTTTTTGCTATTGTGTTTTGTTAGTTTTATAGAAATTTATGAAAAAAAAAACAGTCAAATCCCCCTCCCCCCCCACCTTTTACCAAACAAAATGTACATATTGCTACTTGTAGGTCTGCTGTCCAGTAATGTCAACATCACAATTTGACAACATGTCAAACAACTTTCAACAGGTTTGATGTTGTAACTTTCTGATGTCCCGGGTGATGATAGAACACGTTGTGAAAGGTTGATGAAAAAGTTGCAACTAAAACTACTAAGCAGGCCTAGAATGCTACGGCTTTAAAAACATACTTTTATAAGAGAAAGTTAAAGGCAATCTGATTTTAGGAAACCTGATCAGATCTAAATGTTACAGGTACAGTAGAAAAACATTAAAATAGTATATTTTGATCTAGAATACTAACATTACATGAGATGCTTCCTCATCTCACCCCCCCCCCCCCACTCCCACTGTCAAACACAGGATATTACAGCTGCAAAATTCACATTGTGGTATTTGTTTTGACAGTGAAACTTGTGATCTGACTAAATACAATCTCAAAAGACAATAGAAATAGGTGCTGCATTACTGCATAATTCTGAAAACAGATATGGACAATATTTTCTAAATCTAGACGAAGATTTTTAGACCATTGAATCCATGTACCACTACCCAAATCACAAATTCTGTATGTAAAGTTCCAATTTCATAACAGGTAAACATGCTATATTGCCAAAGGGCATACATGTATCCAGTCAACAGCATCACAAAACTATAAGACTTTGTAATTTTATAATTATATAGATAATAATAATACAACAAAATTATCAAAATAAGAAAAAACGAATAGCACAAGTGGCACAGCCAGCTGTAGACCAGAAATCTCAAGAAAACCTAAAGCCACTAAAGAAACATTACCATGATTACCATTTTTAATCTTCCCTTGTGTGAGAAACTGAAGAGTTACAATCATAAATTTATAACAATAATAAATATCAATTTTCATTTCTCAGTTTAGTAGTCTATAATAATTCACCTGTTAGTTATCTTCAAATCCATACATTGTAAACTCATCAAAAGTAAGCATTTCAACCTGTAGCAACCACCTCAGGGGGTCTCAACTCTCAGATCCAGATTTCACTAAAAAATGAGAGAAAGTGAATGGTTCTCACTGATGCTTTTATTGATCAGTCATACATCCTACAGGACCAGGAATGACACATTTTGATAGTACTTAGTTATTCAGGACTATCCGGCATCTAAAATCTGTATGAAATATGTTGCTTGCTCAGAAGTAATCTATACAAACATTACTACATGTAGCCTGCAAATCTGCCAAAGTTATTCTGGCTACACACACACAAGCAGACATCTGCTCAAGAACAATCCAAGTTGTCATGTAAACTGAAAGAAAAAGAATACAAACATTATTTCTTATTTCAAAAACTGAGTTTGCAGCTTCACCAGAATTATTCTGGCTAGTGGCTACACACAAAAACACACACTAAAGTGTGCTTAAATAGAACTTTCCTTTTCCACAAAATTTCTCTAACTTCTATTCACCTGCCACTATTCTTCCGCAGGAGTTATTAGTATTTTTGCTAGCAAAGACGTAAACAATAGTCACAAGATAGCAAGGATGATCTATAATCTTACAAGGTTAAACAGGCTATTTGAGACCAGTGATGCATACAAGATGCAGTGGAAAATATGCTTTGACCATCTCTGGCAAATGACAGGTATGTGCAAAAGTACAACAAATGTTCCAGATTGTGAGCAAGATTTGGGTGTTTGTCGGTAAATCTGTTTGGTTTGGTTTCCCAAAAGGGCCTCTTCAACTGAGTTCACTGCAAATGGATGCACATCTAAAAATCAATGAGCAAAAAATGTGTCCGTATAATTTAGGGGTGTCTTACTTTATGAGCTGCATTTCATTTGTGATACCCACTTGCATTTTGATGAATGTGCAACATCAATATAACATGCAACATTTTGAATACACGTAGGAAGCACAACAAGTCGGGTTTAACATTAACGCCACAAATATTAACATATTTTGCAATGCATAATTATTCATTAATACAAATGCTTTCGAGAATTTGGAGTAACAAGTATTGATCTAATTTCATGTATGTAGGCAGCCACTACCTTGGCACATATCACAGCTGAATACATACATGTACATGTAGCAAAAACAGTTACTGTAGTTAATTGTAACAATTTCAGGGTTCAATAATGATTTGAATGTTGTCACCAAAAGTTCACCTTAAAAGTCTGAAAAGAATAGATGATGTCACACTGTATAAAGATGATATGATTACACATACCAGAAAAATCAATAATTTCTCATAAATCTTTTCATCACCAACAAACACCTGAATCTGATAGTCTACATAAAATATTTTTCTTACAAATCAACATTGAAGAAATATAAAGTTGAAATGATGGAATGTACAGTAAAGGATGATATCACTGACAAATCATTTGACATGTTTGTATCATTGTAAACATATCAAAAAGTGTAACTATATAGTCTGCATGCAACTAGCCTACTCTCTATTACAAAGAAATATTTAGTCATGATATATGAAGTTCAAATTACATGTCTATAAATGTCCCATAATCTCTCTAAATTCATATGAAGTCATTTTTCCTCTAAAACATCTGCAATAATAATTTGCAGTGTTTGCTTTCATGACAGGGAAATATAAACCTACCCGCGTTTCCGAACAATCAAACGCCGGGTGAAAGACCCTGCATGGCAAAGTGTAACATCGGCGGGGCGCACGGAAACGTTTTTGACAGTTGAACAATGTCAATGACAATAGCCTGACTAGCCCAGGCAGGTGAAATGATGGTCAGAAATTTTGACAATCGGTCCAGGGGTGGAAAACCCACATTGACAAAACGATGATTTTAGTCACGAATTTGTCATGAAACACATAAAAACTACAACGAAACATGCGAGTGCAAAGATGCAATTACTTGATAAAAAAATCGCAAGAAATGAACAACTCAAGAAAGTACACTACTCCGTACACTCGGAAGCGGAGCTTTCTCTCCCTGCGGGGCGACCGGCTTGAACGCACGAAACAGTAGCCAAGACGGACAGACGGTCGAGATTCAAGAAAGTGGCAAATTCGTCAAGACCGCCGATATAGAAATGGTAGAATTGTGTAATCCTGTCCACATTAATGTCCATGCGGTGTTAGTAAGGTAAACACGTTATCACATTCTGATGGTAAGGTGCCGGTATGTCGATACGCCGACAGAGAACACAAACGTAAGCTGCACGACAAGTGAAAGTGGACCATGATTTGTGGACAAATGATGCGGCGTGGGCCCATTAATCGGACATGAGCGGATGCCCCCCGCCGAAGATCCCCGCACGGATGTCCCTTCAAAATCCGCACGGACTACAAATACACACCGCGGGGCCACTGCTACCTCACACACACATTATTTAGCAAACCTACCGTTTTCAATCGCTGTCAGTGGGTTCCTTTCGGTCCCGATGTGTTGAGGTTTCGCCTGCTTTCGCCGCGACATCGTGGACGGTAAAAAGCGGCGACGAGGGTGAAACCGGGTTTTTCTGTCAAATAACGATCTCCAGAAAGTCCGATCTCGTTTCTCCTACCCAATATGCGCACTATTACTTACATGCATTCAATCACATACTAAACGAAAAACCCATAATAGCGGCGGCATGCGCATATTCATAGCGCTGTGTGTATGCAATGCTTGTGTACACACACACACACACATACACACACCGCTGAAGGTCCGCCTCCACATGTGCGCATGTACACCAATTTATGATTTATGCAATGGAGCTTGTTGCTGCTATGAATAGGCACTTGTGATTGGCCAATACTAATTAGGTGTCAAAAAGTTTAACAAAACTCTTCGCGTTGAGAGCGAGCGATGTTATGCCATTTTCAGGGCCATATCTCTCTAGCTCGGCTGACCAGCGTTTCGGACACAACAATAAGGAATGTATTTTTCTTGCCTTTCCAATTACAAGCGAAATTAGGGGGCGGTGGAGTTATGCCATGGTCATGTAGCGGCCCGTGCAACAAAAATGTGCACAATCTACTAGTAATTTTTGCGGGGCAGTCGGCATAGATTCGCACGCAAAGATAAGAACGCCAACATGTGATCATATTAAAATATTGTACTGTTACGTAACGTGGTGCTAAAAAAGATAAGCACCGGTTTAACCTTTAGTCATCAATCTCAATTCGCAATTTTTATTATCTTTCATAGATAAGACCATGCGGTTTTAGTAAGTATGACAGGATGGTGATGTGATTGTCTTTGGCAGAAAAGATAACAGTTCATTATTATTTTTCCACATAGGCGGAAGGGCAAATACCTTGTGTGGCTCGGTATAGGCACGGGAAAAAATTGCGTGATGTAAGATGACTTATTTTTGTTCAATGCTCAATTCGTATATTCATTCGTGGGGCTTTTCCAAGTAATTATTCTGCGGTTTCAAAATATGTTTTTTTTTAAGAGTTACAAGAAAAAGAGTATAATAAAGACCCCCTCCCCCACCATGCATAGGAATGTATACTATTCCATTAAAATAATCGCTTCTTTTCCGCGTTGTTTGAGCGCGAAAACTATTATATAATGAGGATTATTTGCTTTGGTGATCGGTGTCTATATACTTTTTATATATTCGGTCTTCTATTGAAGCCCAAGTCCAGAGTGTGTGCATAGGCCTTTTATATACTTTGCATGGTTTATCACAGTGACAAAAGACATTTTGTAAAGGCCAGATTCTGTGAACTGGTCATAAACGAATGAGTAAGACGCCTGCACACGGTATAATACGAATTATAGCTTGAGCGTGTGGTCATTATTTTGGACGAAGTATTTTGGCCAGCAATTGTGTTGTAAATTAGATGGCCGTACGTTTTGTTATTATACATAATATATCTGTACCTTCGAGTGCACAGCCATTGCGTATTGTTATGTTGACGTCTTGCGTGTATAGTGCATTGTATTTGGTGACGTCCTTGGGATTTTTGGGCGTTATTGACTCGAAAGCTCATTCAACTGAGTCTAATGATTTCTTTTACCTAATATAATCTGATTTGGAGCAGGTCAGCGTATATTTGTTGTTATATAATATACTCGTTTCAATATACGTGTAGCCACCCCCAGCCACCATTCACACACAACATAATCTTTTTGCGTATATACAATTCACGGAAACATGCATACGGCTATCGTATATATTTCAAGTGAAACATGGAAAAGGTCTAATTGTTATGCATGGCAGTTCATCACAATTATTATATCCCTTATTATGTTATCCACATTATGACATTGCTGAAATAAAAGGAATTGTATGCCAACTGAAATTGGAAACTGGGATGTTAAAAACCCTCGAAGCTCAGACATAGGCCTCTGGTGTTAGCGGTAACACCCTTCGTGTTAAGTATAATTCCTTCGGTGTATTAACTCTCGATTTTGAAATGCAACATTCTATATAGGCCTATATTGGGCCTATAAGCCCTTGGAGCTACGGTATATCCAATTCAGATATAGGCCTTTGGTCTTAGCGGTAACACTCTTCGTGTTAAGTATAATTCCCTCGGTGTTATAGAAATAACTCTCGATTTTCAAATGCAATATTCTCTATTGGCAAACACTGTTTATTGGCTTCAACACCGTGGTAATAGTGTATAGATAGGACAGGGTATACCATCATGTCGGGCATATTATGTCAGAGATCGCATTATTTTACAATTCTATCATCTTCAATATTTTTTTTTTTACATTTTTAACGTGAAAAAAAGATATATCATGTGAACAATATTTGAATTATACCCGCACAAATACGATATTTAACACCCCAGCCAATATCCAGTCTCGCAACCGAACACGCGATGGCATTGCTATATGAATCATATTTTTCATCACACTAGTTGGAGAACTAACAAATCTGGGGCATAACTATACGCCATCACAAATCCCACCTATTTCCCCTAAAGCTTTCTGGGCTATATCACGTGACGATTGATGCTGTCAGGTCTAGGACTCGGGTTACACCGAATTTGCTATATTATATTCTCATATTTTGCAATTCCTTCCTAAAATATATATAACGGGAGACACTTTTTCGCAGATTCGATTTGTACGAGCACGCATTTCAGCTTATTGATGCTGAAAGGGCAAGCACCCCGTGTTTAATTTGTCCATCACGCACATACATTTATCCCAAGGGTTTTGCGCGGACAACATTTCATAATTTTTTTTTTCGCGGATATTATTGAAGAAAATTTAACGATTATGTGTCGCGCGCTTGTAAAAACTAACCGAAACACTTACGGTCAAGTTCACGATTTGGCTGAAGACATGCACGACATGTGGGGGAATAAAAATCAATATTTCTTCCTTCTCACAGATATTAAATTAAAGGAACACTATGGAGAATTTACACGAAAACTCCCTCTACGATTGAAAATTACTTTATTTTTATATCCTCATCGCCAATCACGTTATACTCCTATCACAACAGTATGTTTTCTCAGGAAGGTGGAAGCTAAGAATCATGTCCGTGTTCTGTCTAATTGGGTTAATTGCATGGATGTACTACATGACAAAATTAACAATAATCCTGTTGTTAGGAACATACAGATGTGCACTCATGTACACAATCAACACATTTTCTCCAAAAGGCCACTAAAGCTATTCAAATTACGGGGCATTCGCAGCCTTACAGTGTATTAGCGGGGAGTTAATAGCGTTTGCTATACATGCGTTGCTGTTCTGAAGAGGGACTAAACACAACTACACACACACACACACGACACAACACCACACACAACGACATACACACACACAGCCACACACACACACACACACACACACACACACACACACACACACAGCACACGCGACACCGCACACACACACACACACACTACACACACACACACACAACACACACACACACACACACACACACACACACACACACACACACACAGTCACACACCTAAACACACATACACACACACACACTCTTTGTGTATAAACGTAAGGAAGTTGTTCCTGCGTTGTAATCATGTGTGCTACTGACATTTTATTCTTTAATTGTAAATCAAACGAATCAGGACAGGGAGATCAGTGGGACGGACACATAATTTATTACCATTTATCAGACAACAATTATATGCGAATAACGGAATACAAAAATTCTTTCACAATCGAAATGATTCTATATCAAGGAAACCGAACAGATGTCACGAACCCGCCTTACACAAGCCATTCCGTATAAAATTTAGAAATTCCAATAATTTATTTTATTTACACAATGTGATTAAAAAGAATAGATACAATACAATAAGAGAATTTACGAAATACATTCAACAATGCAAAAGAAATGAACAATACAGATAATTGGTAAGACAGCATAGAGAGTGGAGGGCATACGCGTACGCAGGGGGGTGTTTGGGTGTTCAAACACACCCCCTTTTGCCGAAGGAGGGTGTTAAAACACCCCTAAACACCCCCTTTTTACCCGGAAATCAACCCCCTTTTTTCACGAATATCACCCCCGTTTTCTTAAAAAGTGGGGTGTCTGAAAATCAAAAGGAAATTATTTTGTAGTAGATTTTGAATAAAAAAATTAGGTAACACCCCCCCCCCCTCCGGATTGAGTTTTTTCGGTTACTTGCGTGAGCGGGGAAACAATTAGATCTTCGATTTGGGAAAAAAAAAATTTTCTTCACTACCCCCCCCCCCCGCCCCCCCCCCCCCCCCCCCCCCCCGCCCAACTATTTGAGTTTCGGCGGACTTGCGGTGACCGCGAAAAATTTGGACGTTGGATTTGGCGGGAATAAAATTTTTTGTCACTAAAC
>JZLH01S0636668.1:15849-28704 GCA_001188425.1 Eucidaris tribuloides | reverse complement strand
ATCATACTCGTAGCATTCTTTCTAGGCCACCCTGTATAGAGCAAATAATTACCGTTGGTGAAGATTACTATCCCTTCCACGGTGATCTGGATGTAGCTATCTACAGAAAGAAATCGCATACATTCAGATCTCCGAGGAACTGACAGTTTGAACCATAGCCTGAAATCAAGAGGTGATTATTTGCTTTATAGGCCTATTCCACATCTGAAACTATTCAACTCTATAGAAAGAAAATGAACTCTACAAGGTAGAAAAGTCATGTTTACTTTTCTATGGAGTACGGTTTGCGGGAAAGCGCTATATACAAAAAAAAAAAAAAAAAAACTAATCCAGTACATGCAGAGTGCAACGTACTCCCCGTACTCCAAAATATTGATAATGCGTCGGAATTCTGTAGGTTGAACATATCAACGAAACGGATAAAAAAATACCATCACCATCGATGGGTACAATTACGCTTTATTACGTGATTTACTCTTGACTGTTAGTATATCAAGTATATATATATATCATACATATATCAAAAAATACAAAAAAGACCAATGTGAAAATGAGCCATTCAATAATTTTGCTTTCATAGAGTATTATTAACAATGTAAATTTTAAGCGGGCCAATTCTAAAACATGTCAGTTTTAGTACATTACAGGTCTTTGTATTTTTAATGTCATGTAAGAAATACTCGATTCAATTGGTCTTCTTTCGTTTAATGTAACCTCAGCATATTCCCTCTTTCTCATATTTTACTTCGATTGGTAATACATCACAGATCTTTGGGAAGAAATGCCATCACGACCATTGACGCCCAAGCATTTGAAGGCCTTCGGAACCTACGATCTTTGTGAGTTCTAGTAAAGTAGTTTGACAATTAACATGATAAAAAATTATGTTTTCTTTTCAAGTAAATCTTTACATCCTTTCCTGTAAGCAAGAAGAATTTTGGTGTATAAATGGGAAAAAAATCACTCTCTGCACAGGGGCGTCGATCCGTGTTTTTTTTTTTTAGGGGGGGGGGGGCAAAAGTGAAAAAAATCAAAAAATTTCGGCGCACTATGCGCGCCAAATTGTATATTTGATGGTATTTTTATACTAAGTTTAATGGTTTTATAGTGCTTTCCAATGCTTTTTAAACATATCCTTGTATTGCATATTATGAATTCTTCAAGTTGTCAAAATTATTGGGGGGGGGGGGGGGGGCAAATCGATATGTTTGCCCCCTTAATATTTTCATTGGTGGAGCGATCGCCCCCCCCCCCCCCGGATCGACGCCTCTGTCTCTGTATACACCATTAACGGGAGTTGTCCCAGTTTGCCAACTTAGTAACCTTATCCAACGAGGATAGATTGCAACTTTTAAAATTGATAACGATTGAACGATTTTGCCTTTATCGTTCTTTCTCTGTATGAAGAGCTAAAGTGCAAAAAGCAATATTTTCATGACAAATGAGTTAGTAACATAGATAGTCGGTACATTTCTTCAACTTCTTATCTAGTTTCAAAATGAAATTAGTTTGAAGCCGAATTAAATAGGCGAAGAGGAAATGTCGTACAGTTTGAATTCATTTTTCCATTAGCGTGTGCACCAGCTCCTTTCTCCAAAGTTAATCAAAATGAACTTAACGTCTTCTGGAAGCAAACTCTTTATATTGCGACATTTGTCTAGGTTTGGATATTACGTACTGCATTTGAATTTCGAATGATTTCATACATTCTGGAGATATTCTGACCGCTTTAGTTGTTTTTTATTATTATTTTAAATTCAGAAGATATTGAAGATTTGATCTTATTTATCATTAATTTGACATTACAGAGATGAACAGCAAATTTATTCTGCATCCAAAAGATATCATTTTTCGACAGTGACATCGTTAAATACACAAGTTTATTAATACCAGTTTTACTCTTTGTTGCAATATGAACCACTGAGCCATGCAAATACTTATCTACTTATCTACGAATTACACAGGAATCTTGCTGAGAACATGTTGACAGCTATTGAACCGATGACGTTTTTGCCTCTGTTACAAGTTCGAGTAATGTAAGTTTAATAAAAATACTTTACATATGGTTACGATTTCTTAAGGGGGGTGTCCTATGGTTCAAATCATTGCAACAATCAAACAAGAAACTGTTCCTTTTGACTCGATGCATGACCCTTTTTAATGGTGCAAACTGATGCGACAAGCCAAAAGGGAACTAAAAAAAAAAAGAAAAACAAGGGGCCTTCAAGTATGAAAGAAAATTGTTCCGTGGTGCAAATCAATGTGAAATTCAATGATAAAAGGCCATCAAGTCCCAATGAAATCTGGTCTGTGGTGCAAATCGATCCAACAAGCCCCCCAAAAAGTGTCACTAATTTCGTAATAGTGCCGTTGTCATCATTCTTGTCTGAAGAGTAGGGGTGTTTTTCCGGAAAAGGGGAATGTTTTTCAGAAAGGGGTGTGCTTTGCAGAAAATGGAGTGTTAAACACCTCGTTTGAACACCCCAAATACCCCCCCCCCCCTTCCCGGTATGCGAATGAATCTTCGAAATCTTCATCTGGTGACTATGAGATACAATAAGGTAATCTCAAGAAACGAAAGAAAGAACAACTTTAGTATGAAAGGCGTAACTGCGCCCGGAGTACAAATTTTCAGTAAATTCGTAATAAATTTGTACTCGTTTTCAATGGAATTTGGGAGAATTTTGAGTGAATTTCCAAAATGTTTTCTATTTTGTAGAATGATACAAGGGCTCACTTGATTTCCTGCAGAGGGCCCTGGGTAATTCCATAAATGTGAAATCACCAAATAATTCACCTGATAGTTACATATTCACTGTAAATGCAATGAAACTGGGAATGGAAAAATGAACATAGTTCAGCCTTTGTTTTGAGAAAGCTTTTATGTGAACACCGAATACTTCAAATTTAGCTCCATAATTGGCTTCTAGTTATACCTTATCTGAAGTTCAGAATACAAACTGACATATACATCAGTATACTCTAGAGACTTGTTTATTCTTCAATAGTATGGTCGTCCCGTTGGAAATACCACAACATGCAGAATTTTCTCAAGTTGGAGATCTAGTGCTGAATATGCATATCTTAACCACACTATCTATATGTCTCTTTTATGAGAATAATGCTTAAAGATTGTGTCAGGGATGTGCAAGTCAATTACTTCCCTTCATTATCAATACCAAACGGTAGTATAGTACTTAGAAATGGTGTGTTGAAAGTCTGAGATCCATACGTCATGAATTTGTTGTTTTATGAGAAAAACTAATAACGACATGTTACCAAAATGTTGTTCTTTCCGTGAGTTTCAATTTTGCTCAAACTGCGAATCGCGGTTACTGTGTACCGTCGCAAGACCAGCGGAGTGCACACGCCGCACAGTGATTGGCTAAACGGCTAACCCCCGTGCGACCATTGGCTAACGGCTGATCGGACAATTTTGGAACGACACGTGCACGTTTGACGTCGCGGATTTTTTGAAATTGCTCCTGAGTAATTTGAAAAAGGATGAAGTTTAACCGTCCAGATTTTCACCAAAACTCAATATTTTACCCCAAGTCTCTATGAGAGGTGTTTATTTATATTAATCTTCACATTGGATTTCATTCATATAGATGTTTTTGACGTGTAAATCAATGACACAATCTTTAAAATAAGATATAGATTAAACACTAACGCCTGGACAAAAGAATAATTTGGAGAATCGTTTTTTACCATAACCAAATAACATCAATGCGGGAGAGATATGTTGTTGTTTTTAGAAAATGATAATATATACGTTATGACATGATCTAAGATCGACAATTTGACCATGTCTGAGATGTAATCATTCTATTCAATCGTGTTTACGAAAGGAATACCCCCGTTTATCATAACATTTGGGTAACCTTTGTGTCAATATGCAGTTTTCTTACAGAAGCCGACGTAGATGATCTGTATCCCGAAATCTTTGAGGGACTTTCTGGTCTTCGTCAATTGTGAGTGAAAATTTCTTATCAAAGCCTCGGGTTGTCAAACATTTTCTTACACACCATGGGGCATTGCTTAGTTGATCCATCTGATGCCATATTTTGATGAGTTTACCCTTTAGCATTTAATGATTTTACTTCATACCTTCATTCATAATTGTACAAAAAAAAATGATAAAACAATAAGCCCGTCCAGATTTCCCAATTGCGCATGCGCTGATAAAGGTCATCGCTAGGCCTACTGAGCTTAGCGAGGAGTGTTTAAATAACGGAAAGGCATTCTGTTGCACAAGGTGCATATCGAAACAGTAAGTTAAAGGTTTTATTTTAAATAAGTAAAGCCATTAACACGGCCCCCGAACTGGAACATACATACTAGAGGGCTTCCGGCTATTCCCGTCACACAGACCACCGTGTCTCCACCATGGGCGCACAATCCACCATGTTGGTAAGTCCTTCCGGTACAGACCGCTCTGTTAGAATTGCCCATGGCCCCACGCGATAATTTACTGCTGCACAAAAAGGCATTGTGAAGGACTAACCAAAGTGGCGCCCGGTGGGGACATTGAACAGTGCGCAATGGCCTTCTAGTGTGTATGGGTTCCAGTTAGGTGGTGTTTCTAGTCTTCAGAGATCTGTGGTATCACGGTGCGGACATTAATGGCATGTTCCAACTCTGATATGGCAACTTGTATTCCTCAAATTGACCATACTGAGACATTTTAAAACTTCAGATATATTTTTTCCCTTTTGGCCGAAGACAAGAGCGTTGTTTTTTCCACAATCCAGTAAAAGAAAGAATATAAAAACACACTTTCACAAATAAATAGCAAAACTGAAATAAACCCCCAATTTTCTAAGAATTGGCCAGGTAGCAATAGGATACATTCATCTTATTTTGTAACTTCCCGCTCTTTTTGATTCTACATTTCTGTCTAGACACGTGACTGATTTCCGTCTTTGTTGTCGAGCGACGAACCTCGGTGAATGCATCGATTACGAACCTTCGAGATTCTCCACTTGTTCTGGCTTGTTGCAGTACCGGGAACTTAACATTGTCATGTGGATTTTAGGATCTAGCGCCCTCCTCGGCAATGCGTTCGTCATTATCCTGAGAATGAGAAAGCGCCCTCGACGTCGGACGAAGTCGCACATCCAAGCCATCTTGATCATGAATCTGGCTGCAGCCGATTTTCTGACAGGCGTCTATATGATTATTATCGCATCCATCGACATTGCTTATGGCCGAAATTACTTCGTACACGCTAACGAATGGCGGGAGGGTGATTGGTGTAAAGTCATCGGGTTCGTAGCGTTACTCTCAAGCGAAACGTCAGTCCTCATGTTGGCTCTCATAAGCATCGATCGGTTTCTTGGGGTCGTGTTCCCTTTCAGCAAATACCATCTGACTCTTAGATCGGTCAAGATCGCCGCAGGA
The DNA here is from genome assembly GCA_001188425.1 of Eucidaris tribuloides. Classification (NCBI taxonomy): domain Eukaryota; kingdom Metazoa; phylum Echinodermata; class Echinoidea; order Cidaroida; family Cidaridae; genus Eucidaris; species Eucidaris tribuloides. The sequence continues at coordinate 23,301 of JZLH01S0636668.1, read as the reverse complement.
GTGATATGGGGTCTATCGATCATCATGAGTATTATTCCGCCGATCGTCACGAGTTTCATCGACGAGAATGAATTCTACGTGTATTCCGATGTCTGCTTGGGGCTCCCTCTCATCCGAAGCTCCAACGTTGAATTCAGAATCAACTCGTACGACGTCGCAAGCGAAACAATCGATTATTCATTTCGATTCAACCCAGACGGGCTCTATATGTATTACGCAATATTCCTCTTCATGGGGTTAAATCTTGCCTGCTTTCTAATTATTCTTATTTGCTACGTGACGATCTTCATCTCTGTCCGCCGTTCAGCGGCCAAGGCCAGTCGAACCCCCGAGAGAGACCAAGAGATCCGACTCGCCACCCGTATGGCGCTGATTGTAGGGACTGACTTCTGTTGCTGGATGCCCATTATCATCATGGGGATTCTGGCCCAGTCCGGTTTGATCCAGATCCCGACCCAGCTGTACGCCTGGTGCGTGGTTTTCATCCTCCCCATCAACTCGGCGGTGAACCCTCACATCTACTCCTTTGGAGAGGTTACGTGCGGTCGAAATCGGAAGGACGGAAAGAGAAATACGTCTTCTTCGCCGCAAGTGACCGGCGTGTCGTCCGGCACTAAATCGGTAACTAGTGGTCAGAGCCAGGCTGTGATGTCTGTTGGAAATACACAACTTTAGTACATTGATGTCACATGATCCAATTTTTAAAGTTCCATCTTAGAAAAAAGAGGACAATTCTCTCAAAGGAGCAACCTGGAACACATCACGTCTATAAACTTGGTGCCCTGCCATATTTCTCATGTGACATTAACGGGTTGACATATTTTCGCATTTCCTTGTATTTACGTACATAAATTAGTTACTACTTACATAATTACTACTACTACTACTATTACTACTACTACTACTACTACTCGTCCTAATACTACTACTCGTCCTACTACTACTACTACTAGTACTACTACTACTACTACTACTGCTACTCGTCCTAATACTACTACCACTACTACTACCACTACTACTACTACCACTACTACTACCACTACTACTACTACTACTACTACTACTACTACTACAAGTAGGAGTAGGAGTAAGAGTAGTAGTAGAAGTAATAGCAGCAGCAATGGTAGTAGTAGTAGTGGTAGTAGTAGTAGTAGTAATAGTAGTAGTAGTAGTACTACTACTACTACTACTAGTAGAACAGTAGTACTAGTAGGTCTATCTATAGTAGATGCAGTAGTGTTTTTATCAGTAATTATAATGGATTATTTTTTATTATCAAAATATTGTGATTAAATGTGTTGTTATTCTCTTAAAAAGAGTGGCATATTAGTGATTTTTCACTCATTTAAATTGTGAAAGTTATGACCTTTTCACTCGTTTTAAACTCATTTAAAGATAGCCCTGCACCAGGGATGATGCCAGGGTAGAATCTTTGGAAGGACGAAAATTCTTGTGGGGGATTGAAATGTCAAAAAATTTCCGAAATTTCATGAGTTTAACACAGGTCAAGGATCATCTATTCTAGCTAATTATGTGCATTCAGGTCTCAAAGGACACGTACGCACGCGCCTGATATTCTAAAATCACCTTGGACAGAATACATTTGGGCGAAGATGTGCAGGTACTAACTTTGGGAGAGTTTCAGATTCCATTGCGTATTCTCTCTGGATTTTAATGATCAAATTGGGCTAGCGGATCAACTCATTCGTCTCAGTGACGAATTCAGATCTAGTACATGTATTTTAATTCTGTTTTACTCTGAGACGCAGTGTAATAAGTCATGACAACATGGGCCGGACACAGTAGAACTGAGGATTAGTCAAATTATTAAATTCATCTGAGAAACTATCATAACATTTTCGAAAAATAACAAAAAAAATTTGTACGGAAATCAACATCATCATTGATTCAACTTTCTTATTATCAGTCTATGTTTAACACTTTGCAAACGCTGACATTTTTCCCAGGAGATATTTTGTGTCACTACATTGTGCTATATTTCTAAAACTTAATGAAATTATATTTTTGTCTTGAAGTTACTCAATACTATTTGCATAGTTTTAAAGTAATAGGTTAACATTGTGGAGCTTCAGTTAAAAGAAATGGTCAAAATTTGACATCAGAGCTCCATAATAGTGTTTGAATGGACAAATAAACACCGTAGAATACAAAAGTTTGGAGAGTTATGCTGCCACTGGGAAGATATGCATGTATAAACAATTTCCACTCTGGTGGATGATAAACTAGTCTAGATCTACATACAGCAAGTCTATGGCAAGAAATGGGTAGGTAAATCCGGTCAACTTGAGTGCTTGTAAATTTTCACTTTTTCAAAGCACTAAATCATCAGATAAAAATAAAATTTTGTTCAGGGCTTCGTTCTTACGCCTTATCAAAGACACTTATAGCATGGAGGAGAATGTAGCTCATTTTTTTAAAACTGTGGTCATTGTTATCTTGGGGCTTTAACATTTAGCGATGTACATTATATAATATATACAATATAGTCATAATATTAACATCTTTTTATCTTAAAAATTGTGTCCTTGATTGGCACGTCAAAAAACATCTAAATGAATGAAATCAGCTGAAATCATATCCAATGTGAAGATCTATACAAATAAACACCTCTCATAGAGACTTGGGGTAAAATATTGAGTTTTGGTGAAAATCTGGACGGTTAAACTTCATCCTTTTTCAAATGACTCTGAAGTCTTTAAAAAAAAATCCGTGACGTCGACGCCGTTCCAAAATTGTCCGATCAGCCGTTAGCCGAAGGTCGCGCGGAGTTTAACCAATCAGTGCGCACCGCTGGTCTTGCGACGGTACACATAACCGCGATTCGCAATTTGAGCAAAATTTAAACTCACAGAAAGAACAGCATTCTGGTAACATGTCCTTATTAGTTTTTCTCATAAAACAACAAATTCATGACGTATGGATCTCCAACTTTCAACACACCATTTGCAAGTACTAAACTACCGTTTGGTATTGATAATGAAGGGAAGTATGGACTTGCATATCCCTGACACAATCTTTAAGTCCGTAATGTCCATGTATCACAATTGTAATTTTGTTTAATTTTGTTTTGTTTATGCACGTCCTCTTTTCATATGTCAAACGTGTATTGCTTGTATTGCTTGTATTTATTTTTTATACAATAGTAAATTCATTGCAATTTAGCCTCTGGTCTGCAAAGATGGTCTTCAATAAAATACCATTATATATAATGTAAATGATTGTGTCTACTTTGGACTTCATATTAGCATACTAAATTCAAAACACCAAAATAATGCACAACATATAGACTGGAATTTGAAATTCAACCAAACACATAAACTCGATGTTTTAATAAACAAAATATCAAGGTGCCATTTCAATAGATTTTGCTACACAAAATAGTCAATACAAGTGCTGATTAAATGAACTTCTTCAACCAAATAACAATTATACAAAGTACCTGATTATTTTACCATACGTAGTTACCAACTAATTCGCTGCACAGTAAGTCCAGATCATGGTGGTTCATAACCATTACTACACGTAGTTGTTTAATTATTTATAAATGTTAAAAACTGTACACATTAATCAGTACACAAATGATTACTTAACTGTGAAGCTTGTATGGAAGCTAATCTTTTGACCAATGTTGCATCAAATGAATAAACACACACGAACATTAAACGTGACGCACACAGATATCCTTAGTAAATACAAATTATACCGTTGAACAAATTACGCTTAAGATACAAACGGAGAAGTAGAATACAAAGAGGAAGCGGGAAAAGAAGAAGATTGAGAAGAAGATTGAGAAAAAGAAGAAGAAGACGAAGAAGAAGATTGAGAAGAAGATTGAGAAAAAGAAGAAGAAGAAGAAGGAGGAGGAGGAGGAGAAGGAGGAGGAGGAGGAGAAGAAGAAGAAGTAGAAGGAGGAGGAGAAGGAGGAGGAGGAGAAGAAGAAGAAGCGGAAGGAAGAAGAAGAAGCGGAAGAAGAAGAAGAGGAAGAAGAAGAAGAAGAGGAAGAAGAAGAAAAAGAAGAAGGGGGAGGAGGAGAAGAAGAAGAAGAAGAGGAAGAAAGATAAGAAGGGAAAGACTTTAAGGAGGGATCTATTGGCATAAGCCCTATCAAGTACTTCTACAGCATTTGATACTCTGTCAGTCACAAGTATCCTCGGCACTCTTCTCAGAAACCACATTTCTTGAATTCTACTGTCTAAGGATTTATTCAGTGTCCAGCTCTAACAACCATTATAAGAGAAAAGACCGTACACAGCACCTTACGGATTTCAGTTGCCATTTTCAGGTTCCTTTGTTAACCTGATACGTTTGCTGAAAACCCTTACTTTAATCTTCAGGAATTGGTTTATGGGTTACGAAATTGATTAGCTTTCTTGTTGCTTTTTACATCCGTGTAATTTAGGTTTTCCCGGTCATTTTCGTCATCTTTTTGTGAGAATTCGTCGACTTTCAGTTCAGTTTCGTCTCGCGGAGAGCGGAGTTTGTAAATGCTATTTTCAGTTTAGTCATTTGTCTTTTAGATTAATCATTTGGCAGCAGGTTTTAAATAGTTTTTCAATTCAGAAAAGTCAATTGTCATTTTGATTCGTCCCGCCTTGCGAACGATTGACAAATGTTAAAAATAAATTCGTCTTTGTTCAAGAACATTCAAACAATTTTCATCCCAATTCGTCTCATCCGTATGCTCCGGCTTAGTGTTTAGAAGTGTGTTATTGTGTTATCATAGTGCTGTTTCGTGTCTACACGGTATACTTGTGATTGTTTGTGGGTCTGGATAAATGTTTGTGATTATTTACGTACACTGTAAACAGTGTGTTTACAAAGGGATAGCAAAGATGTGTTTAATAGAAAATATATGTGGATAAATAGACACTATAAGTGTTTATTGGACACCAAACTTTAGTGATTTGACACACGAGATTTAGCCTTTGAATAAGTTTACTAAGTGCTCACAAGACATGCCAGAGAAGTGTTTACTTGATAAACACTTTTTTTTCACAGTGAAAGCGTGTTTGTACTTTTAATGTCTCATTCTAAGATGACAGTAGGGAAAGGGTAGTACTGATAAAATCCATATTTACCCCCAGAAATCAATATTTATTTTCAAACTTAAAAAACAGACGAAACTACATGAAATTCTGACGAAGCTGGTCGCAAAAAGACGAAATTATTTTTGTGCTTGAGTGCTTAGTGACTGTGACCGACAAATTGAAATTGTAATTAACGAGACTGCGCGAAACCAGTGTTAAACAGATCGCAAATGTTGTTAAATTGGTTGACAAAAGACCAAGTTGAAATTAGCATTCGCATCGCCCTGTCATCACAGGACGAATCTGAATTACAAATTTTCATTGTTGGATGAAAGAACAGTTTGAAAATGGCCGGGAAAACCTACAATATTTCTGTGTTGTTTGTTTACGTAATTTTAAGTGTTTTAGTGATCTTTCTCAATGCTATGCTTGCAGAGCTATTCAAGGCGGTACACCGACACAACTAAGCAATGCGACGCTAAAAGCACCGTCGTCCCTGTTTTACTTGTAAGAATTACTTTTGTACATAATTCACTTAAAATCAATTCTATTTCGAAAAATAAACCAGCAAAAAGTTTTACTAAACATCGTATTCCTAACAACATGAAGTTTTGTTCATGTTGCTTAAGTCATAATATACAGTGTTTTAATTGACAGATACTGTAAGTCAAGAAATGAATACGCATTTATAAAATAACCGGCAAGTTTGCTTAGATTCATGAACATGCGGAATTCTATTATCTGCCCCTCTGGAAGAAAGACCCAGTAAACGCATACGTAACATATTTTCGAGTGGCGGCTTTCAACATCGTTCAAAGAGAATTGACTTGTTGTAGTTCCATCTCTCCTACCTCGTTGCTTTCACCACGCACGCACGGCAGATTGAGCGCCTCCTGGTTGGGTGTTTACAGCTGGACTCGCTGTGCTGTAAAGAAACACACATAATCCATTGGGATCAGTTAGAAGGACATTATTCAGAAATATTTATCAATCAAGTTTTTGTGACTGTTTTAATCCGTTGAACTGCACTGCAGACATTTATTACACTCATACTACAGACCTGTCAATAATGTTCTTGTTTGTCTATTTATGAATGGATGGGATTATTAATTTTGCGTAATCTGGCGCTAGCATTATAGGCAAGAACTGCTGAGGAAACGCTACCTATCACATCACTAATTGCAGGTGTAGGTTCATCATTTCAAATATCCTCCCCTCAATTTATTCCACATAACTCATTTTAGGCATGTATTGCAATATGCGTATTTATATTTAATTTTCATAGCTTTATCACCACTGGCTGCATAACCAAAAGGCATCGAACGCATGTTGCGTGATCACAATCCCAAATGGTAGAAGAGTGAAAATGGTTTCTTTTGATTTAAGAGCTGTATCTTTACAAATAAAAAGGGGGCCCATTGGTATTGTTTTAAGCTAAAATTGACATTAACTATTTTATTCCTCGATCATTGCGGCAAGCTTATAAGTGCATAAAGTTTTACAAGTTGATAAAATTATGAATAAAAACTTTACCATTTGCCAATGGTTGCCGAAACAGTGCAGACTGCCAATATATTTCTATCTTTGCTGGTGCCAGAGGGCGCTGTTGCTGAACTACTTGGAATAGCGGAACATTCGTTGGACGCGGCTGCGGGGATTCCTTTCCTGTCCGGATTTAAGACGACCTCCACAACCTGGTTGTTAACATTTTTTTCAGAGAAAGAGAAGATCCTATACTCTTATCCAACAATCCATACAATTTAAATTACTATTAAAGGACATTGACATGACAGGGTTGGCCGGTAAATACCGCCTTGCTATTTTTGACAAAAACGGGAAATACCGGAAAATACTATAAAAAAGTTATTTCTTGAAGGATAATAACTCAAAAATGTAGAGATTGTTGTTCAGTAAGTGTGATACAACACAAAATACAACAAAAAACTAACTTAAGTGATGGTGGGGAACAAGGGACTCGTTATGATTGGTGGCACAAATTTTCTACACAGCCAAATCAATACTAAAAGTATGGAAATTTTAAAATCACCTGCTGCTATTTTAGAAAAAAAAAACTCAATCATTTCAGTCTGCAAATACCTGAATTGCTCCATAAATCCAGAACACTTAAAATAGCACACCCCATTGACAGATGTTGATTTTGACCCTGTACATGTTCAGCAAGATGAGGGCTGCACCCCCGACAATGTAACAGTGTAATACTGTATGTATTGGACAGAAAATAACACTGAAATTAAACTTATCAAAAATTGAAAAACGAGGTTTTTACAGAGTTTATTCATCTGAAATTTATCAGTTCAAGATGGTTTTAGTGTAAGAAGAGGCCAAATGAACTGCATTAATGACTTCTAGTTGACCTTGTACAACTTCAAGAGTACATGGCTAG
>JZLH01S0636666.1:4126-16463 GCA_001188425.1 Eucidaris tribuloides | reverse complement strand
TAGACCTTATCAAAGACAATGGTAGCATGGGGAATCATGTAACTCAGATTTTTTTAACTGTGGTAAATGTTAGCCAATACCTTTAATGTTGTTTTCTGATATCTGGCATGACAATACCACTCTTTGTGAAAGATTGATGAAAAATTTGTCTGATCAACCAAAACTATACTTGGGCTTTGTACTGAATGTGTTTAATTGCAATTGGGTTGCAATCATGCTTGGGCGCCATGTGAAAACAGTCTCACAGTGTGTCTCAAAAAAAATTGTACAAGTGTAAAATGCCCTCTTTTGCTATTAGAAAATACTTTGTGACATTATGCTTAGATCAAAGTCAAGGGCATCGTCCTAGTTTTCAAATGCTATTTGATCTGTTCAACTTGCTTGTTTAAATCTGGAGATATGTTTAGTTACCATGAAAGGGCAAACCCAATTGTGCCACGTTTACTAGGAAAAAGGGCAGGATGCTATCATTTTTATTTTTAACTACATTGTAAATACATTTCAAGATTAAAACAAGCAAATTGAGCAGAACAAACAGCAGTGATGTGTCCGAGTCCAGTAAGTCCGAGTCCGAGTCCAAGTCCGAGTCCGGCCTTTCCGAGTCCAAGTCCGAGTCCGAGTCATGAACCTTCGAGTCCGAGTCCAAGACCGAGTCCGGCATGTCCGAGTCCGAGTCCGAGTCCGAGTCCAGCACATGTACATGTATTACATATTAATTAGAAACAAGTATCTCATTCAAAATATCTGTAGGGACCTACATGTACTTACTAAAGGATCAGTCAAATGAATCAACAAATCATTCAATTTCCAAAAAAGATAACAAACCCACAAAATAATTACAAGACAATAGTACGTTACTTTAGTTTTAAAATTGCATGTAGTTTATTACGAAAGCGCGGGTATCTGTGTCCTTAAAACCTTGTTCTATAGACAAAAATCCCACAAAACTTTCAATGTGTGGAAATGTAATATGAAAACATTTTGCTAGATTGGGTGAACTAGCCTAATACATAAAAGTGTAATTCAGCCACACATAACTGTCTGTAACTTGAGTTACCATTTAATCTTACCAAAATATCTTCAAAGAAATTAAATAATAAATTTGGAGATCAACAGTACTTGACACGTTTAAAAAAGTTGAAAGGTACTATCATCCTTTCAATGTGCCTGCTAAAGTTGGTATTCATCGGAAATGTTCAATAATATAGTGGCAGTGACAAATTTCACATTTTGCTTCATCATTCTTTAATTTGTTCAGAAGATACAATTTTATTAATTGATTGGGCAGCAATTAAAGTGGTGTGTATGTACACACACATCAAGTGTAATACGCATTGCAAAACTAGAAACATGGAAGACAGTCCAGGCAGTGGGCTGCTACTATGTGATCCCATTTGGCTGAAATTTATTTGAGTGAATTTATATTTGAAAATATTGCGTGAAATTTTGATGAAATTTTAGTGAATGGAACCTGAGATATCCGTTTGGATAGCGCCAATATGCCCCGGTCTCGAGCCGGACTCGACGCCGAGTCATCGAGTCACGGGCCCTGAGTCCGAGTCCGAGACCGAGTCATGAACCTTCGAGTCCGAGTCCGAGACCGAGTCCTGCAAAAACAGACTCGAGTCCGGTCTCGAGTCCAAGACCGGACTCGAGTCACACATCACTGACAAACAGCATTTGAAAGCTAAGAATGTGCCCTTGACGTTGATGTAAGCATGATGTCACAAAAGTATTTTCTAATTGCCAAAGAGGGCGCTTTACACTTGTACAATTAGTTTTGAGACACACTGTATATGAACAGGTGCATAGAGAGATTGACAGCCCTAAGACATGAAGCCTCATTGGTCCAAATGTGATGTGATTCCTTTGCCATTTGTGTGTAGGGTTTCAGAGTTGTTCCAGTCGAGGACTGTTGGCACAAGTCTTTGACACCTCTCATGGAGGAAGTCAGAAGCATGATGGGAGATGGACCTGTTTACTTGACCTTTGACATTGATGCAATTGATCCAGGGATATGCCCCGGCACAGGTAAGATTTAGTTATTGATTGTTTTTGTTTTGTTTTGTGTTTTAATTTTGCTTAATTAAACGTTATTTGTTGTTTGATATTAATTATTTTGGGAATTGTACATGTATGTGTTGTTGTTTTTATTTACAATGACACAGTGAAAAGTAGGCTATTTATCAGATGTGATACTTAAACCATGCTTAACATATTGCTGACAAGTACCCAACATTTTGGTTGATAACAGGTTGTCTTGAAGCCTAATCAGAAGAATGCTTTTCAAAATGAATAATTATAATAATGATGATGATGATGATGATGATGATAATAATAATGATGAAGATGACAATGATGATAAGAAGAAGAAAAAGAAAATTTAGTAGTATTACTATTATTGTTATTATTATTAGTAGTAGTATTAATATAATATTGTTGTCGAGCTCACCGAGGTGGAGGGAAAGTAAGGGATCACTTTGGCGTCTGTCCGTCCGTCGTCCGTTATGCTTACAAAAACTTGAATAACTCTGTGCTCAGTGCTCCAATTTCAATCGAATGTGGATGAAAGATTGATCATTACATACAGACTTTCAAATTTAGAAGTACACTGTATGTAAAGGTTACAAGGAAAAGGGTCACCAGCAGAGGTCAACCGTATGATCTATTTAGCACAATGTTAGGTTTTTTGAGCAAGTTTCTATTATGGCCCATAACTTTAACCTCATTTTTCCAATTGTGAATAAACTTGGATGGTAGATGTCTCATAGGGAGCTGAAGGTCACCATAAGGTCAAAGGTCACCGGAAGGGGTCAATATAGTTTTTGAGCCCAATGTTAAAGGCAAGGTTCACCTTGATGTCAAGTTGGTTTTAATAAAAGCAGAGAAATGAGAGAAACATATTAATGAAAGTTTGGCAAAAATCCACCACAGAATAACAGAGTTATGAAGTTTCAAAGTTTCAGTTTTGTGACGTCACATGCGAGCAGCTCCCCATATGTCTTGTAATATAAATTCCATAAATTGCCATTTTTTAATGGTTCATGGTAATTGAATGAGGGTTTTTTTCATAGAAGCCTGTATGAAATAATGTTTCTGATAATATATTGAATGCACAGGTAAAATTATTCTCAAATTTCTGAGTAAACGGCACTTAATGGAATTTATATCACATGACATATGAGGAGCTGCTCGGATGTGATGTCACAAATTTTAAACTTAAAAATTCCATAACTCTGTTATTCTTGAATGGATTTTTGTCAAACTTTCTTAAATATGGTTCTGCTTTTATCAAAACCAACTTGACCGCAGGGTGAACCTTCCCTGTAAGTTTTATGCCCCTGCAGATGAAGTCTCGAGGGGCCATTAAGCGTTGCACCTGTCTGTCCTTCCGTCTGTCCCCCTAATTAGTTTCTGCACGATAACTTGAAAGATATTCGATGGATTTTAAATATCTGTGGTGTGTAGGTAGATCACACAAAAATACAGGTCAACTTTGAATTCCGGGTCTGCAGGTCTGCAGGTCAAAGGTCACAGCTCATTACAAATGCAAATTGGTTTCAGCACAATAACTTAACAAATATTAGATGGATTTGGATAATATTTGGTGTGTGGGTTGATGACACTAAAATGCAAGTCAAGTTCGAATTTGGTGTCAGCAGGTTAAAGGTCAAAGGTCACAGGTCATGTATATTGGTTTCCCCATGATTGCTCTATAAAAAATGCTTACTGATTGCGTTAAGCGGGGGCATCTGTGTCGTGTGGCACACCAAATTTCTAGTTTGAGCAAGTTTTTATCATGGCCCATAACTTTGACCTCATTTGCCCAATTGTGACTAAACTTGGGTGGTATGATGTTTATAGGGAGCTGAAGGTCACCACAAGGTCAAATGTCATGGGCAGGGGTCAATGACCTTTTTGAGCCCAATGTCAAGTTCTTGAGCAAGTTTCTATGTACGTGAAACTGGGCGAAACACATTTTGACTATCGCCTTGTTGATAATAATATAACTTGTTATTATCGAGACTAATACTTGACCTCTGCATATTTTAGGTACTCCTGAAATTGGTGGCCTTACGTCAATCCAAGCCATGGAGGTCATCCGTGGATGCAGGGGCCTAAACCTAGTGGGAGGAGACCTGGTAGAGGTGAGTAGGAAAGACAACTAGGATTTTTTTACCTTGCCATTATACAGTGCGTCCCAGAAAAAAACAAAACCCTACAACAGTGTTACGAAAACACATGTTTCCAAAATAAGCTTACTTAAAGGGTATTGGCTACATTTACCATAGTTAAAAAAATCTGAGCCGCATGATTCCCTTGTATTTCAAAATGATTATTTAGTGCTTTAAACAAGTGAAAATCGTAAGTCGACCAGATTCACTTGCCCATTTCCTCCCATAGACTTACTGTGTGTACACCTAGGTTAATAAAACTCGCCCCGAGTTTTATTGTTTATTCATGTATAACTTGCCATTGGCAGTGTAACTTTCCAAACTTTTGTATTCTGGGGTGTTTATTTGTCCGTTTGAACACTACTATGTAGCTCAGATATCAAAGTTTGACAATTTTTTAAATTGAAGCTCCACAATGTTAGCCTATCACTTTAAAATGTTCTTTCAAATGATACAGTAAGCAAACTTATTTAATCATGCAACTCGAAGTACCAAGACTTTGAAAATTTAATGTCAAAAACCATTTTGCTACACTTGTTGGCTATAACACTGTGACTATTAAAGATGTGTCCATCTCTTTTATTTTCCTGAAGTGTCAAAGTCATTGAGCATAGCAAATGGTTTTGACATTAAAACTTCAGAGTCGTGGTACTCAGAGATGCATGAAGGAATAAGTTTGCTTACTGTATCATTTGAAAGAGCATAAGTCAAAGTTTATTTTGAACGTGTATTTTTCAATCATATGCCCCAATGCTTTTGCACAATAAGCATTTGTTTTCAGGTTCTGTTTTTTTTCTAGGACACACTGGGTGATTTCAAGTTCGGTATTGGTGTTGGTGTTGGTGTTGAGGAAACAAAATCGTCTGCTAAACCGAGCTCCAACACTGAGCTCGGTTTAAGCAGACGACACTGATTGCACTATCGATCACATAACACTGAGTGACGTCACGCACGATTCATGGCGTCGGCTGAAAGTTACGCCGATGGCCGAAATTTTTGGACAAATGTTACAAAAATGACACCAAATCAATACTGCCAGCGAAAAAACATGTATGAATCTAAAAGGCAAGTTACTTTTCTCTATTCCTATATGGAAGTTTAATATCAATTTGGCGAATTATGTAAATTTTTAAGGGGGAAAGGTACTTTCAGCGGTTTGCGTCGCACGGTGAAGCTTCTCCATAGCCAACACACACACGCATACCAGCTCTGCCAATAATAAGACTGACACCAACACCAGCACTCAACTTGAAGTCACAAAATTCCTAAACCCTAGGGTTTAGTGTTGGTGAATGGGAAAATTACACGTAAATCACAAACACCAACCACGGTACTCGGTTCAGCAGAAGATATTCAACACCAGCGTCAACACGAACTACGGGAAGTACGTCATAATTTTCGAGGTCAACCCCGACACCAGGCCTGACTTCAAGTACGGTGTTATAGCCGGTGTTAGTGCTTTTACAACACCAACACCAGATTTCAACACCGAACTTGAAATCACCCATTGTATAGTCCACCCTCATTCATCTGGGTGGGGGGGGGGGGGGTCCTGGGGGTTCCTATAGACCGAAGGTTTGACAGACCGAAGATGGTACCAATGGATGGCGTATCTGACAAGCAAACATCATGAATCTAGGCTTGAAAGCATGGCTGTAACTGTTTATTGAACTTGGAACCAAGTAGGGCTGGGCGATGTTTGACAATATCAAAATTAGTTGATGTTGAAAAAAAATATGAAATACACGATAATGATCTCATGATTATTTCAAAATATATCGCCAGAGGCATGATATGGCCCAAAATACCATCAATTATGAAAACCTAATGGGGTAAATGCATGCACTGCAGTGGGAGGGACCAAGAATTCCCCATAGCTGAGAATACTCTGCACAGGAGAGGTAAAAACAGGGAGGTACAGTAGGAGTAAAAGAGAGACCTCCATGCTGCTCAGCTATCAAACTTGTGGTAGTGCAAGAGCAGTAGTGCATTTAGTATTTTGTCAACAAATCTGTCAACACACTGCCAAGTAAACCAAAAATGCCATTTATAACCAGTCGGCACCACGAATCTCCAGATCTAGTTACAAGAGGGTCTACAGAAAGCAACATTGTTTTGATCACATTTTGATAACAGCGCTAAAGAGCGCACCGTCAATTTAAGCCTAAAATAGATTTATCTTATTCATCACAGATCTGTTTTTCAACTCAGGCGATAAATCGTGTTAACGACAATGTTTTTTCCACGATAATTGAATGAGGTTTAGATCAAATTTCACCACCTCTAGAACCAAGTTTGGCTAATTGTTTGTGTAGTAGTAATAGTAACTGAACAGAAATCATTCTCAAACTCAAGGCAAACAGCAGCCAGACCACAACACAAACAGATTAGCAGTTCAATGTGTTTAATTCTCCCTATTGCATATACTGCCCCCCATGACAAAAGGGCATAACTGACATTTTGGTGTTTTGGAGATATTGAGCAAAATGTATTTTGTACAACGCGTACAGCCATATTCAGTGTCCTTTTAACAAGCGGATTATGAAACAAATGGACACTTCTAATTAATATTTTTTTTGTTCTGCATGTTTAACATGATGTACTGAGTCCCCTACACTATATAACTCAATTTTGAAAAAAATGTCAGTTATGCTCTTTTGTAATGTGGGGGCAGTATAGCCGATATCATGCGATATCACATCACGATACCGATATCTGATCGATCGCTCATGGGATGTATACTTCCGGTTCTGGTAAATCATACAGTCAAACGCACAAAACACATCATTTGGAACCTCGTCAAATTCGTAATAATAATACCTCATACCCGAGAAAACATGGATTGACCTGATGAACAATTTTGGAGATTGTCTGTGTCGCGATTAAAAGAGCGTTCTTAGTGAAAGAAATGTTCCTACGACCGGTAAACAAAGGAATGAACTCGGAATTCTCGCCTGGAAAGTCACGAATTTTTACCCCGTGAGAGAGGAATGCCACCACGCGCACGACGAGTCGGACGCGAATGCCAGTATGTGAGGACGGCCGATAGCTCCGTTCATGACTTAAATTGAAGGGTTGTTATATGGACGCAGGACTTGAAAATAATATTATTCGCAAGATTATAAGAAAGATCTTTACACGATCCACGAATACTTAACATTCGATATGTATCGCGCTTGCTTAAACCAGAAGTTTATTTTCCAAGAATTAAGGGTAGAAAAATAAGAGCGCCACTTGTGTTCAGATTCGGAGAGCTATATGCGATAGGGAGAATTGTGACAGCCCTGGAACCTGCGACTTCTCCCATGAGATGACATTTCCCTCATCTGTTTTTCTCGACTCTCTCCTATAACCTTCTCTTTCTCTCCCAGGTTTCTCCACCGTATGACACGACAGGAACTACTGCTTTGACTGGTGCCAATCTGTTGTTTGAGATGCTATGTGTGCTCCCTGGTGTCAAATACTACTAATGTGTAAGGACATACTATAGTAGATAATTTTTCTGTGTGGGAGTGGGGTGGGGTGTGTAGTACAGGCTTATCCCGTGGGGGATGGGGGTATGCATTCCAACTTTCATTCAGATAAGAAGGGATTGTCTCTACAAGCATCTCCTCCCCATAGTTTTCAAGGAAATGTTTTAAAATGAAATTTTTTTTTTTTTGTATTCATTTCTTGATTTGTTTTTAAAATTTTGCAATCATTTCCATTTGCAATGCAATAATATACAAATAGTGAATGATCACGAGTGCAATGGTACAAGATTTAAAGATCATTCACTATTTGTTTTATACAACACCTCGGACGTTTACGGGCTTGTTTCAAGGTATGAATGTTATAAAAGCTTGATTTTACTCAGCGAGCTTTACTGTAAAAAGAAGCATAACAGTGTGTTTATTGCTGGCATTGAGCGCTCGCACAATGACTGAGCCTTCTCAAGATTTTTGTATGCGTGCGTGCAGTATTGTGTATACGCCAAATAAAACGCGCGCGTCGAATCTTAATACATTGATACGCGCGCGTGCTTGACACAATTGCGCAAATCATTGTTGAGCGACGAGAGTGCAATGTAACGACAGCCAGTTTGTCTATGGGAATTTGTACGTGGTTGATGACATCAGCAGAGTGCAATGTACCGAAACTGCTTTAACGAAACTGCACTCAGCGTACCGCGCGAGTGCAATGGGGCGGTTAACGTATGCCGTGTGAAGCGCAGTCAACCAATCGGATAGTGCACAATCTTACTAGGTGTTGTATAAAATATTGTTATATTATGTTTGCGTGCATGTTTGTGATGTGTGTGTATTTGTATGTACATGTGTCTGCATTTGACCATGATCAACCCACCTAATTCTCTGAAGAGATTTACATTGGGGGGGGGGGGGGTTAGGGGGGTTGGAGGGAGGGAGTTGGGATGCGAGAGGTACACCGTCAGTGTACTGGGTGTGCCAAGAAAAATTTACCAATATACTTACAAGAGTGCTGTAAGAGGTACATCCTATAGGCTTTGAAAGTTGCATCGGAACATTTATCCCTGGGGGGGGGGGGGAGGGGGTATTGGAGTTGGAGTGGCACACACACCCTTGCCTTGCTAAGTATGGCCTTTGCTAATGTACAGAGTCTTAAAGACACTATATAAGATTGTGGAAGACCCATTTAAAAAATTGCCAAACTTTGCTATCTGACATATCTGACAGTGTTTGAATGGACAAATAAACCCCCTACAACACAAAAGTTTAGACAGTTCTTCTGTCACTCGTAAAATATGCACTGATGAAAACTGGCAAGTGAATTATTCTCGGCGGATAAAATTCTGCAACACAGCAGTCTATGGAGGGGAAACTGGAATGGTCTCTCAATGATTTTTAATTTTGAAGTCACTTAATGATGATTTTGAACTGCAATTTTTTTCAGGGCTTCATTTTAAAACCTTATCAAAGACACTAGTAGCATGGGGAATTATTTAGCTCACGTATATGTTTTAAAATGGAAGTATCGTTATACAATGCCTTTAAAGTAGTAGCTATACAGTATGGCCAGAAAAAAATGGAGCACTAAATCTATCCAATATGGTGATTTTTTTCCCTTCAGTATGCCGGAGAAATTACAATTTTTCCTGTTGGTGTGATAGCGTGTTCGGTAGTTTTCATTCAAGAGGCAATTTTGCAAAGCAGTGCATTTCTGCTTTTCTAGCGGTAAAGCAGTAATGAGGCGTCCTATTGAAATTACACGTAAACCGGCGCACGTATTCCAAATATACATTGGTTCACAAATGGGCCCTAAAATGGAAACCATAAATGTAACTGTTACATTTTTCTCTGGGCTACCCTGTATATGTTTATATTATAATACATGTATACTGGGTAGTTGTTGAAGTAGGTACTTTTGAATAAAGAAAACCTTTCTTTAACCCGATCTAGGCCGTTTCGCGCAATACGTTCGCAACGCGAGAAGCTCTCACCGTGATGTTTCATGACTCCCCCACCCCCCCCCCAAAGTCTCCCGCATCTTTTGAGACCAAATTTGTGATGCCCGAGTATGCGGTTCCAAAGATACGCACAATTTTGTACTTGCATGTCGCACCAAAATTTGCTCAAAAACGTGATTTTGTGTACAATTTCAATACAAATTGTGTTTTCAGCCAAATATCATAAATGTATTAATACTTTTGCTTTTACGGATTCAAATTACTTAATTTAATGCTGTTTATGATCGTATAAGTGTTACTGACAAATTTCATAAAAAAACAATAAAAAACAAAACGTCGAAAAAACAAAGAAATACATAAGAAATTTGCAAAAACAGTAAAATACATAAGAAAAGCATCTGATATCGCATTTTTTTTTGAAGTACATTTGCTAAGAACACCACAAAGGGTTTCTACACCAAAAATTAGCACATTTGGAGATTCATTTAGTGAAATAGAGCCAAAAGTATGTTTTCACATATTAATTATGCATAAATTAGCATAATCAGTCTAAAAACAATTTTCGTGAAAAAAATAACTATACAATTTTTGTATTTGTATTTTGTGGGCGATGTGCGTGCCAATTTTCGTCGCGATTGGCGGTCAATGCCGAGATCTGAAGGGGGGGCCTGTGAGGCGCCCCCCCCCCCCCGCCCATATGTAACTCCCAAATACCCCGGCCTAGATAGGGTTAATAGAAATTCTATGATGGTAATTGTTGCTGCATTATTTTGATTTCTTGTTGTAAAAGGTATATATCTGTCATTTATGTTAAATCTTGGTGTGTGATATCGTTACTTTGCTTTCTGGTGTAAGTTACTAACATAGTACTATTATTATGTATTGGATATTATTACCGAAATTATGCCAAGAAATATGATTTGTATATTGTATAAGATTCTTCATAGAGAAGTGAAATATTATTGTGCCAACTTGCAGTATTCTGCTTTCCTATGAATTAAACCAAACTGACCTGAAAATTGTATAAGAGTATAATTAAAAAATGTTTATTTTCTATATATCATGCAAATATGTGTCAATTCTTGTCAATTTCGAGTCATGCGTGTGTATTGATACTTGTATGGGGAACATGAATGCACTGCACTCTTTTGTAGTTGTGTGCGTGTGTTTAGATAAATTTGGGGAGCATAGATCCAACGATCTATTACTCATTAGTTATCTGTTGTGCTGTGTGTTGTGTAATAATTTTTGGCGGCTGGGCGTGCGATGTAGTGTACATGGGTGTGTGTGTGTGCTTCTGTGTGTGTGTGTTTTGTGTGTGTGTTGTTGTGTGTGTGTGTGTGTGTGTATGTGTGGTGGCGTGGCGTGCGAGTGTGTGTGGTGTGTGTGGTGCGTGTGTGTGTGTGTGTGTTGTGTGTGTGTGTGTGCCATTGTGTGTTTGTGTGTGCCTGTGTGTGTGTGTGTGTGCCTGTGTGTGTGTAGTGGGTGGGTGTGCGAGTGTGAACATGGGTGTGTGTGCCTGTGTGTGTGTGTGCATGCGTGTGAGTGTGCTTACGTGTGTTTTTGGAGGGATTGCATGTGGGTGTGTAAAACAGAGGGTGGGAGGAGTCGGGGAAAATGTTTGTCAAAATTGTAACCCTTGTTATATTAAGTTTTCCCCCTGGATATTCTCTTACAATGAATGGATTATTTTTATGACTGATACGATTCATAACAGTTTTCTTTATATGACAATACATGGTGGTGGTGGTGGTAGTGGCGGTGTAGTATTATGGGGTAGTATTATGGAGTCATCAGACATGTTCTCTAGACATCCGACAATATCTTTTATAAATATAATACCATTTCAAGTTACTCCCAATGCAGATGTAATACAGTAAACCTCGCCTAAGTCGAATTACTGGGGACCACACAAATCACGTCGACTAATAGACGAAATTCGAGTTACAGGCTTGTATACAATTCTATGTTAGAGATGAAGAAATGTGTAGGGAAATGGATGCTGTCAAAAAGGAGAAAGGCAGAGAGAGAATGTGGAAATTTATTATACCTTT
The DNA here is from genome assembly GCA_001188425.1 of Eucidaris tribuloides. Lineage (NCBI taxonomy): Eukaryota > Metazoa > Echinodermata > Echinoidea > Cidaroida > Cidaridae > Eucidaris > Eucidaris tribuloides. The sequence goes on along the minus strand of JZLH01S0636666.1, from coordinate 4,809 downwards.
ATGCCATGCTGACAGGCAGAGATCAAAAGGTCGACCCATTACAACCTTCAAGAACGACAGTTGTGGCCACTTCGACCTAGGCGAATGATTTAACACATGTTTGCTCCCTTTGGGACTCAAAAATATGTTCGAGATAGCCGATATTCGATTTAAAAAATCGACTTACAAGAAAAACTTTCCATTGAAAAAGCACAGAACAAATTGGGACTGTCAACAATATTCGACATAGGCGATAATTTGACTTGTGCGACGTCAAGTTATGCGAAGTCATCTGTATATGCCATACCCAAGATACACCCCACGTCCCACCCCTCAAAACCCCACTCTTTTATCATACACCACACTACCCACACCTATCTCAACAAATAACACAGAGAGCAATATAGTTGAGATTTCATGATTTTTATTAAAAGAAAAAAAAGTACACAAATACTTCTCTAGAAAAACGTGGTGGACTCGATTTATAATTTACTTTTGATAAAACGTCCACTGTTCTTAGCAATGCACAATTAACTTTAAGAATACAAATATTTCAGATACAATTTGTTAAGCACTCTTATATACAATTGTTTCTGTATGTTGAATATTTCAGACCATTTTATCACCCTTTATTGAAAACCAACACCACATTTGTGTGCAGCTTGAATACAAAATAATTTCCAATGAATTAAGATGAAAATACA
>JZLH01S0636662.1:80001-87241 GCA_001188425.1 Eucidaris tribuloides | reverse complement strand
TCGAGTCGGTGATTTCTTGCTAACTCTGTTACATGCTTGGTATTACGGCTCACTGTAATACAGAGAACCAGCTTAACATTTTTGTCACGACTAAAACTAAAATAGCATTTACTATGCACCTCTCTCAAATTACGTAATGTCTTTGTTTAGCATGCAGCAGTAGATCTATATATTAACATTTCCAAGCATCTTCGCTTTCATTGCGTTGATAATGTTCATAAACATGTTTTTCTATCATTACTAAAGAAAGTTAATTAAACTCTAATAATTGTTGTGTATACTGTATAATTTAAATTTCATACCTATTCCAAAGCTCACCACAGTTGAATTGATACTTATATTTATGCTTTATATATTGCATAATACGACAACAGACCGGCACACGGACAGACCAGACAGACAGACAGAACAGACATAACAATCAAAAATACTAAAACACCGCACAAATGAAGACATGTTATTGTCATGCAATGACATAACATGACCGCAGTACCGTACTTCTTCATGCCGATTTAAAAAACAAAAACAAACCATACCGCAGACTCGCCTCCCTCTGATTCGTATAGTTTTCTATAGTCTGAAGAATGATTTTCGACGAGCTTAAGTCGATAGTGAGTAGATGTGTTTGTTTGTTGTATTCCTTGGTAGTTTTTCCTTTGGTAGTCTGGTTGGTTGATCTAAAAATAATGTCAAACATTAATTCTGCAACTGAATTTAAATACGAAATATCCGTTTAGTTCCTGACATTACATGCATTCATTTATTATTATTTATTTACACATCAACACACGCTTTATAATTCACCGTATCTTAATTGAAATAATCGGGTTGTGTTATGGTTTGTGTTTTGGGTGTTTTGTGTATATCTGTATTAGCAGTAATCTGGATGTTTTTATTTTTAGTTTCCTTATTGTTAATAATAGTATTGGAGTATGAATCTTTGTGTATACGCTTTAACCTGATGAATAAATTAATTTGACATTTTCAGCCTCGGGGCGGGGTCGTACATACTTTTTAAAACCCGGGTGCAGGGTAGGTAAGAGATTTCTTGCATTCATGCACATGATTTTTCTCCATAATGTTATACAAAATCACAAACCCATAAAAAAACGAGAACGTATATAAACTGAAATAATGATTGTATAAATAAGAGTAACTTTTGCAAAGTTAGAGAAGGAAGAAACCATACCACATACGTTTAGCTCCAAAGGTTGAGCTCCAAGATAAAGCTGAAATAATGATATAAATAAAGTTAACTTTTGAGTCAGAGAATGGAAGCCATACCACAATACGTATAAAGGCTCAAAGAAGTATACTTAATTTTCAAATATGCAGATATCTTATATATATATAGATTATTGTAATTAATATTCTAAGCATTCGTAGAACAATCTTATTTCCGTTTCTATTCTAATATAAATTCACAGATAATTCCTTATCAAGCATCTCATTACATGAAAGTATATTAATTGAAGATTGGGTATTAAAGCATTACATCGCTGGTTCGTGGCAATAATCTCTTCCGTTAAGCAATAATGAATATGCATAAAACATCCAAGTTTCGAAATTGAGATCCACGTGGATAGTTAATTTGACAGATTATTCATTTAGCATTGTGCTAATTTTCTCGATCTTTCGACACAGAAGCGTCATCTGACATCTTCAGAATGCATGTTGAACAGGTCGAGACAATCCCAACTTTCTCTCAGAAGTTACAGACTTCATAGCCGCTGATAGTACAAATTGTGCGTTATGCATCCTCCCGATAAATCACCAAAGGTCCCCATGATTTCGTCACAAGAAGAAAAATCACTAATTTGTACACGATTGGATTTACAGGACAAATGACAGACGAAAAGAATATAATTACTTAGGCTGGACATGTCGCTTCATAAACCTTACACGATTCTACACTCTTTCTTTTTGTTTCGTTTGAACGATGTTTTCTTTTTTTTTCTGTGCCGGCAATACAAATGAAATTAGTTAGATCAGGCGTAGACATTAATCACCCTCTTATAAAATTTCTGGCCTACGGGGACTGAGGATACAGACGTGGGTCTTATTTTATTAATTTTGCTCGCCGCCTCTACGTTGATATTGCATCCTTTACTTTCGTCTAATCATAAGATGTATTTGGTGAATCATTTCATGATATATATGATTTTAAACTTACCAAACTAACTAAGTACACTACCAACTAAGTAAGCTAACTAACTAATGTAAAGCTAACCAACCTAGAGTAACTAAGCTAATCCCGTTCCCCCAAACTAACTAACTAACTAACTAACTAACTTTACTAACCTAACTAACTAGTTAACGAACTATCTAAGGTAAAATAAAAACAAATTAGGGTTTGTGGTTTAAATTAAGCAATGTTCAATTTTTGATTTTGTTTTTTTTTTTTTCAATTTACACTTAAAATATGGCAACATATTTTCCGAAGAAAGATAAGCTTTTTAACAATAACGAAAAGTACGATAAAGAAAAGATATGCAGATTATCATGAATTCAGTAATGCTGTACAATAGTGAGGTATTTAATATTTAACGGAAATGATCACCATTCCAAAACACAAAGCTCCCAAGGGCAATAAATATTTCAATAAGGGCTTGTAAATAATTAATATGTCATTCCATAAGTTTGATATTGAAAAGAAATCGAGAAACGTTGAATTAATTCTACGCTAAGGCGTGTGAAAACTAACAAAAAAATTATAAAACTTTGACAACATTGGAATAATAGAAAAATGATTAGGTCTTTATACAACACCTTATCAAACAACCCCTTTCTAGGTCTCAAATATTAGTTGAAACAATAATGTCATTGCTGAAGATAGATTAAATTCACAATTAAAAGCATGACCTAACAATTTTTCATACTTTTATGCTTTTCAGTTTGGTATCATGGAACTGCATATATATAATAAGCGATTTAAATTAATTCGAAACAAAAGTACAAACAACCAGTTGACGTAAAGGTAGAATAAAATATTATTGGTAGTGTTGTAATTATTTTCAATTATAAATAATATCAAGGATACTCAATATACAGCGCAAATAAATGCTCCAATACAAGTGACTATCTGTGTGAATTCCTGCGAGATTGAGCTGAGCTGACTTCTATAATCTTTAACTAGAATCCAATTTGAAGAAAAGGCTGGATATCGTGTAAACGTCAATAAACGTGTACGCTTTGAAGTTCTTTCGTCATTACTATTCTTTTCACAATTATTAATGAAAATTCAATGTAAACCACAGACATCTACAGAACAAAACACAAACACAACGACAGACAGACAGACCAGACAGACACAGCCAACATCACAACAATACAACTACACACACATCATCAACACCAACACACACCACCAAATACACACCACACCACAACACACACACACACCACACACACACACACACACACACCACACACACACACACACACACACAACACACACACTACACACACACAGCCCACACACTACACACACCACACACACACACACACACACAACACCACACACATACACACACACACACACGCACAGCGTACAGACACACACCCCCTACCCCCGCCCCCACACACACACACACACCGTGATTGGAAATTGTTTATTCATACATATTCTTGCCATTAAAGTGGCAGCATAACTTTCCAAAATTTTTCTACTGTGTTTTTTGCTTCATTTAAATACTACTTGTGCTTAGCTCAGATATCCGAAGTTTGACTTTTTATTTGAATTCTGAAGCTCCGACAACTTTAAGCCTGATTACTTTAACGATGAAACTGTGTTTTAAAAATTCTGTACTCCAGCAATTTGGGAGAGATTGTTACAACGGATATGATCGCAGCGTACTTTTATCACAACGCTAGCTCCCTGATACAATATGTTATGTAAGTCATTCTTAGTTGTTTTCTCCGTAGTTACCAAATTTCCTGCCATATGTTCACTCCTATTTACATCTTGGTCTTCCTCACATACGCCTTCGCCAAGAATGTGTGTCTCAAGAACTCTTTCTCATCCCATCATGTCTCACATTACGCCCAAACTACCCTTGTTTCCCATGTTTTCTTACATAATTGCGATTATACCAGGCACGAGGCCATATTAAGTCTTTGATGATTGTGATTATGTGAATATTCTATACGTAGCTGAATGAGTTTTTTCTAACTGTTAGTCCGCCACGATGCAGGGATTGCCTTATATGTTGCGACTTTTCCACCGGTGGTGGATAAATGGATTATTTCGTTCATTCCATACTTTGAATATAAACATTAACATTGATTTATCGCCCTAGTTCAGAATTTTGAGCGAGACACCCAAACTAAGAGTATAACAGGGTATAACAAAACAGCTTCCATGTGCGTCAGATTCTCGTTCCAGATTTTGCCGTTTCACTAATCGCTTGTTGACTGATGTAACACGTGACGCCTGGAAGCGTCTGTCCACACCGTTTTCTTCCCTGCCTAACACGATGGGTGACCCATTTATTTATCCAGGAAACTTACACCACATTCTATTATCCAAATAATGGCAGATCTTCCCTAGAGGAGCGCGTATCTTACCCCAAAAGCTTACGACGGATCATACACAGTTTGCCACATATCTGTGACGAATAATTCGGGTGCATTCGTTATTTCCCTTGTCTGTGTGCTGTAGTCATTGTCCTGTTGAACAATATTGTGTTCTCTATTACATCTTCTCCTTAAATTTCCACTTGGTTCTTACTTGTTCATGTCATGTTCTTCTTCGTGTCCAGTCTTGTTTTGTGTCTGTTCTTGTTTTTTTTTTCTGCTTTCTCCTCTTCTGGTTTATCTTCTTGTTTCCTCTTCACAAAATCTTCTTCTTCTTCTATCTTCTATCTTCTTCTTCTCTTTTCTTCTCTTCTTTTTCTTCTTCTTCTTTCTTCTTCTCATTCTTCCTTCTTCTTCTTCTTCCTTTCTTTTTTTCTTTTTTTTTTCTTTTCCCTTCTTCTTTCTTCTTCTTCTTCTCTCCCTCCTTCTTCTTACTACTCCATTCCCCTCTGCCTGAATTTGTTCTTATGATATCGTGTATTTTCCTCTTTTTCCTCCTCTTTCTTTTTCTTTTCCTCCATTCTCCTTCCTCTTTTCTCAGCATCATCTTCCTCGTTTCCTTCTTACTTCATTTCCTTCTCCTTCTTTCATCATTTATATTCTTTCTCCTTGTAATCTTCGTTTTCATTCCTTTTTATACTTTCTTTGTAGTCATCATCATCTTCGCCTCCTTCGCTCTTTTATGTACGACACAAACCTGCCGATATTCTTTCCAGAAGATATTTACCCAATCGACTTTGGTTTCACAAATACTTTACTGACTGTTAGTAAAGTCCGCATTCGGGTTTTTGTTATTTATTTATTGCCTTTCACTTCTTCATGAGATCAACACGTGCCTTAAATTATTCGTAAAAGTGTTGGAGAGAGTTATCATGCACTTGTTATTCATATCGGTGATGGCTATCGCCGATAGTCAACAAGAGTTGAAAAAGAGTCCCTGCCGCGAATTTCGAAGTGAAGTATGCAGGCACTCAATTGCTGTTACCTGCATTGAGGACAAACTATTCGATTAATATGGGCGATACTGCTCTTGCAGCTGAGACACCTGCAGTGCAGGAGGAGTCTGTTCTGCATGATGCCCAGGCACGGCAACGGCGGCGTGCACCGTATTCATCGGGAGTTCATCGTATCAAGCTCTCCGTACTACGTCACACAGCAAAAAACAGGACAAATCATTCAATGAAAGCTCGGTCTCGATTTTGTAGGACTTGTTGACAAAAATTTTTGTAACTTATTATTCCAAAACTAGGAATCACAGAATAGAATGATTTTCATGTGTCAAGAAACCATTCATTGATCAATCCTTGCACACGCATCTCCGAACACTACAGAAACTCTTTAACTCTGAGCGACCCCCGTAGTTGCCAAACACACACCGGAGCACAACGTGTACAGTAGTCACAGACGAGCACCATACACCTACTTTTCCTTCACTATTCCTTACACACACGCTGACATCGGACAGCACGACACATACAACAACACACAGTACACACAGAAATCACTGACACACAGACGTACCTGCGGCAAACAACTAAGGTGAACACGACAACAGTACCATAGCCACACTCAAGACCAAATCTACACCGACTATTGAATCGACAATTAAACACAGTACATACTCCCTGATAGAAGTTATATTTTACTACCCCCAGAATCACACAGACACACAGCATGCGACACAGGACTGACACAGACACATACAGGCCACATACAGACACAGACAAAACACATACGAAGATTACGGAACACAGACAGGCCAGTACAGACAGACAAGACAGTGACAGACGCACATACACAGACACATACACAAAACACAGACAGACAAGACACACAAAGGCACACGCAGGACAGAGCAATAAACGTAATTAATTCCTTAGATACCCTTACTTCTCCTAGACAGTTGCAAAGCTTGGTGTCGGTAGGTTCTTAATAAGTTGTTCACAGAACAGTCCGGTTAAGATATTTTACTGCTGCAATATACTCGAGCAGGGTGATAGGGTAAGAGGGGGTATGTTAATTGCTATTTTAGTTTAGTCATGGCAAAATGTTAAGCTGGTTTAATATTATGCCAAACATGTACGGACTTAGCAAATCACGCTCGAGCACTCACGGGCCAATCATTCAACCATTTGAATAATCAAACACACTAACGAAACCTCCAGGCAATTTTGGCTTATTTATGTTGTGTAGAAAAGGTCAGCAACGAGAATAAAATGCAAGTATAAATTTGCTGTAAGCCCATAATAGTTCTTCAGGAGTGAAGTAGGGGTTCTAAACTCGGTTCCACGTTAACTATGAAATTATTTGATAGTGTTTATAAATAGCAATGACACGTCGACCTCCTCTCATTTTCTTAAATTATGTTGCATTCATGAAGATTATTGGTTGACGAATCAAACAGGAGATCGCAATAGTTTCGAAATACTTGCAAATTATAGGAGGGTCGATGTATCCAATATAGTTTTAAAATAAATAGTTGTTTACGATAAGATTTATTTTTCAATAACCTGTCATTACAAACAAATAAAAATATACGATTCATCAAAGAAATAAGACAACAGGGGTTTCTGCTATATCTCTAACAACAACAATTTGTGTTCGGGACTTTTATTTTTTTTTCCTCGGGGTAAGGACAGAGTTAAGAAGATTTGAGTTTGGTTTA
>JZLH01S0636662.1:67501-75001 GCA_001188425.1 Eucidaris tribuloides | reverse complement strand
TAAACATGATTCGAATTATTGCATGACGTCACTAATTTGGCATGACTCATTCTACAAATTAAAGCAGAAATCGTTTGAAATTTGAGGTGTATTAGTAATAATAACCAGCATATTATATTCAAACGAATGCAATGAACAGTTAAAATTTCACATTAAGAAACCATAATCAGAAATATTTAAAAATAATTTATCACATGGCGGAACCAAAAGTTCATCAATAATCATGCAGTTGCAAAATAATACGATCCTATTTCCTCCAATATTTTGGAAATCGAATAGAGAGTTTCCATTTATTTGATTCAAGTAAATATATTCTACACGTATATCATGGCAATTGTTATGACAATACTCTCTACTAACAATATTAACACACAAATGACGTCATATACATTGATGCATAATAATCTTGAATGCCAAATTCTAGGGGGATTTCTAAATTTTAAAAAGATTAATGAGCAAATTCAGTTTCACCATTTGAAAAAAAAGATATTATTTGAAAATATATTTAAATTTCGGTAATGTATCATTACATATTCGCAAACATAATATGTTCAAATTAAAAGGGATATTAATATGTTTCTTGGCGTGTTCAACGTACATAAATTTGTATAATTCCGATTGTAGTTTGTTGATTTTCTATTTATAGTGAACAGTTTTCATTTCAAACAGATAATTACAATCTACTCTATCGAACTGAGCAAGTTTATGAAGTCGAAACATTTAGGTTTACATCCATCCAGAGTAGTTGTGGTAATGCAATATCTTATCCCTTGTATTATGATCCTTTATTATGATCAATTGTGATCCCTTTTTTTAAATTAAAAAACAGCTTTTCTGAGACACCTTTTTGTCGAAAAATACACTGTGACGTCAGAGGTCGTTCTGATTCATTGTTACCATGTATTAAATTCCCATGTGACAAAGATCGTTCTGTATTCATTAGTATTTAGCAGGACTGTGGCGTGTACATGGAGAATCCGAGTGTCCGTCCGGTTATCGACTACACAATATTGTTGTGTCTGTGGACACACACTACACCACGCATATTGGGGGAAACTTGACACACTAAAAAAATTGTCATTAGCAATTTCCGTGGAATTGGAAAAAGAGAAAGGAACGTGTAACAATATCTCCATAGAAGACTACTGTTAGAATTGTTTGATTCTGTGTATTTTTAATTGAGTGTTGATTTGGGGGATTTAAAGCACATCTGAACATTCATGAAAACTTGGGAAACGATGCGCTTGAATGGTACGACTTTCTGCTTGAATACATAATATGATTATATTTTATCTGTAGTTTGAATGAGAAGAGAATAAGATGTAACAAGTGAAATTTGTCCGTTTACACGTGTATCAGCTTATATTCGAGGACGATTACACGTGTACAAAAATAAACGTTAACGCACGGGAAAGAAATAAGTAGTAGCTTCAGTATACAGTCGTGACAACAGTAAAGTTTGAAACCGATCAGTCCAGTCCCTTCAAATATCCTTTGGTCTTCTTCGCGATGGTTTTACAAAACAAAACATGTGGCTCTGTGATTTCGCCAATGATGAGAGAGACGTGCAAGAAAATATGCCAAGGTGTGAAACTGGCGCGCTAAATTGGCGCCATTTTATTACTTGCGTGTTCGTGTTCTTCGAATACCAATCGTCTGATATGGTTATACTTTCTCACATCTGCGTTTTGCGGAACAAACAAACGTCCGGTTACATCCGTGGCAATCTCCATTACTCATGCACGGGAGTCCCTCACGGTTGTCGTCACACCCCTGTATAAGATAAGGAAACATATTCCGGGAGAGAGAGAAGAAGTGAAGGAGAGACAGACAGAGAGGAGGAGAGAACAAGAAGGAAAGACAAAAATAAGAACGTTATTTGAAACTATATCATTCGAATTATAGTTGTCATCCTTGCAAAAAAAACATAATAACATGTTTTACGTGCTAGTATCACACTCATTAAAATACGGGGTCAGACTGAATCAGAAAAGGGTAATACGAACAAGAAAGAAAGAAAAATAAGAAAGTTATTTGAAACAATACCATTCAAATTAGGTGTTACATTTGCAACAAAACAAAATAACATGTTTTACGTACTAGTATCACACTCATAAAAGTACGAGGTCAGACTGAATCGGAAAAGGGGTCTTTTGTGGTCACACTTGGAAACAATTTAGGTATGACTCACAATTGGGTCAGATTTGACCCTGAATTTGGTCAGCTGTGATCCCAATCATTGTTGAATAAGACACCATTTCCTGGTGTGACCCCAACATACCCTTTTTGGAGTCAGACTGACCCTGTATATTTAAGAGTGTACGTTTTTGCAAGGCATATCATCTGATAAAGATATATTTGATAAATGTCCATTACTATACGATCAATTTAGTTTTCTTGTATAGTTAAACATAAGTAAGTAGATTTGATGAGCATACATAATTGTCAAAATATTGTCAAAAAGTTTGATAATAATTCGTGTAAATATTAAACGCAAATCTGTAAATGAAACTGTTTATCTTGAAAGGGAGCCACATGTATATTATGATTATTGCAGGATTGTCAATTTAAGGGAACTTGTCAATCTTATTTCAATGCATGGCTTTGACATTAAAGCTGATAACTCAACTAATACAGCCTCGAAAGATTCCCCAGGTATACCTGCAAATAATAATAATAAATACCACAAAGGTCACTCACATTGCATCAGTTTTTTTTTTTTTTTTTACTTTTCTAATGATCAGTTGTTGTCAATTTGACAAACAGTTACTGTTCTGTGTTCTGTTATAATACCATGCCATTTGAAAAAGGTGATGCATACTGGGCTCAGCAGTAGCTAAAATCCAACAGATCCAAATAATTCGGTTCGATCGCGCCGAACGCTTGTAAAAAATTATGTAACCTTTATCATCTCGTCAGATCAGGAGCGGCGCCAGGGTAAAATCTTCGGGAGATTAAAAACCATTGGGGGCCGAAAATGTCAAAAAGACCTAATAATTTCATAAATTACGCTGCGAACCCGATTATTTTCTGAATTTTGAAAATTTAAGGGCGGCTTCCCCTCCCCCTCCTCATGGGGCCGCCCCTGCGTCAGAACATACATCGCTGTATCGCTGTTGCCATGTCAAAGATTCGAGAATTTAATCGCACGGATTTGACGTATTTTAACTATTTGCGGACTAAAGAACGTTAGCTTACATGCGAAGGGCACGGGATCAGAGTTTAATTAATGTTGGGGTCGAAAAAAGGAGATGAAATTTCTACCCAATTATTATTAATCGATGAAACGGTCAAAGATATGCTAAGAGGATTTTTTTTCCCTGTGAAATTCAATGTAAGACAGCTTGGTCTGTGAAAGCTAGATCGCTCCTCAATATTTCTTCTTCCGGAGAAAATATTATAGACCTAAATACATGTCTTCATTTAGTCGTAAATATGTTAACATCTTATAGACCTAAATACATATTAAGTATTGTCTGTAAATATGTTTTGCAACTGACAGGTAATTTGTCCAAGAACTGGAGCACAAAACAATTTTATTTTGCAGTAAAAAAAAATGGACTGCTATGTTTCTCCTCCTCCTCCTCCTCCTCCCCCTCATTCTTGTTATTCTTGTTCTCCCTTTTCTTCTTTAATTCTTATTCAGTCTTCAACTGCTTCATTGGTTTACATGTATTTAAATTACGCAGAAGAAATATTGAACCAAGTGGACTCGAACCTACAACCTATACTGCTTTCCGGGCCGAGGCACTATACCACCAGGCTATGCTGTGTGACAGCAATGCCACGGTTTCACGTAACTACCCTCCCTACTACTCCCCCAAGTATTGCAACATACACTATAACGTATGCATTTTGAGTTGAAGGGGTCTTTCTGTAATGATGTCCTAATAAAGTAAATTATTGCAAAATAAACATTATTTGAAAAGAAATCAATGAATATTTTGTCTCCTTTCTTCTCCAAGGCGGAGAGATTATTCAATGCAGGCGCACCCACGGCAGAGGGGCTGGAACATACAATTTATCATTTTTTCGCCTCCCTATAGGGGTGGGGTATTAAATCACGCTAGCATCGTAATTCGGTTTCATATTTCCCGTGAAACTGTTCTTATGGTTTGGAAAGACATCCAACAAACAAACCATACCAATATGTACTTCTGAAGCGGTCTCAGAAAGAAGACCACACCCAGCGACGAAGAAAGTTTTTGCTATCTTCATAAGACAGTGGTAAGGATTATACGCCCAATATTTTAGACGGGACCTCTTCAAATTATAATGTAATTTTTCTTTCTCAATTCTAAAGGCGGTTTACTATTCCAAACATCCTAAAATTTACTGTCATGCGACTTTCTTCTTCGCTGGGTGTGGTCTTCTTTCTGAGACGGCTTCAGAAGAACATATTGACATCTTTTTTGTTTATTGGAAGTCTTTCCAAACTATCAAAACCGTTTCACGGTAAATATGAAACCGAATTACGATGCTAGTGTGTTATAACACCCCATCCCTATAGGGAGGCGAAAAAATGTTAAATTGTATGTTCCCGCCCCTCTTCCGTAGGTGCGCATGTATTTGATAATCTCTCAGCCTTGGAGAAGAAAGAAGGAAGAATATTCATTGTTTTCTTTTCAAATAATTTGTTATTTTCAAATAATAAACTTCAATAGGACATCATTATAGAAAGACCCCTTCAACTCAAAATGCATGCGTTATATTGTATGTTGCGATACTTTCGAGTAGAGAGGGTGAATTCAAGCATCAAGTTATCAAATTCTACTTCTGAGCTCATTAATGTAGCCCGAGAGGTTGGGACCCTTAGAAGTTATGCTGCCACTAGCAAAATATAAACAGATAAATGCGACGCGTGTATTAAGCATCCGGTGGATTGTTTATTACAAAACATCAGTCTATGGAGAAAATGGATAGGGCCCGTGGGGATGGGGCACTGTCATTTACACAATGTACACCATACGCATGTGAAAAAACGCGTAAAAGGGGTTGTTTTTCAATGGCGGGCGATGTACGCGGGTAAATTGAAAAAGGTATCAAAATCGCCAAAATTAGGGGAAGGGGTATACTTTTAACAGAAGACTTGCTTAAAAGGGTATCTTTCCAGATTTGAATACTTGTTTAGGGTATTTTAAGATCGAAGGATGATTACTTGTTTATAGGGTCCATTTTGAAAGTCCATATACGAGCATGGTGTGCACGTTGTAATAACAATGGCCCCCGGGGGTAGGGCAAAAACCGGACACTCACTGTTCTTTCAATGTTTTGGCATTTAGTGATCGTTCTGGAGTATACTTTTTAACCCGGGGACCACTGTCATCAAGGTGGACACCATGCACGTGGACTGATTTTCAAAATGGACCCAAAACAATTTATCATTCAATATTAAAATACCGTAACAAGTATTCAAATCTGAAAAGATTCACTTTTCAAGTAGGCCTTCTGAAACGATATTCTTTCAAGTAAGCCTTCTGTTAAAAGTATTCCTTATTTTCCTGATTTGATTTTGATGCCCTCTTCGGGGGCGCAAGTCTCCAAAAAGGCACTTTATTCATGTAAAAGGGGCATCGGGCGCAGTAGTTCTCCACCATAGATTAGGTGTTTGCTTTCGAAAATGCTGGTTTTAGGGGCTAATCTAATCTCAATCGCAACCTTTTTAAATGGGTTCGCGATTTGAACATGTCAAATCTAATTTAGGCCTTCCATATTCCTCGCGAGCGATTGCGTAGCGAGCGAGCGGTTTTTGGAAAATTGGAATTTTAGATGTAAAACTTGGCTTTGGTGGTCTATTCTACGTGCTATTCTAGATACATGCACTGATTTTTTTTGTGTGTTAGTATTTTAAAAAGTCATAAAGCTACTCAGATTCTAGATCAAACTTTTCTGCTTGATGCTGTTTCTTCATAGTATGTACTTGAGCAAAATTTTCTGAAGGGGATTTCTGTCATCTTAAACATGAATATACATGAACTACCTCAGGAGCGATGTGCGTAGGCGAGCGAGCGGTTTTGGAAAAATTGAATTTTTGAATATAAAACTGGCTTTGTGGTCTAAATTCTGGTGCTCAGTAACAGCAGCTGATTTTTGTAGTATTTTAAAAAATAAACAAATTTGTCTAGATCAAATTTTCTGCTTAAGTAGTGTTTCTTCACGGTAATCATACTTAGCAAAACATTTTTGAGATGGATTTTGCTCATCTTTAAACATGAAAATATCATGTATCTTCACCTCGCGAGCGAGCGGTTTTGGAAAAGACTTGGATATATTCTTCATATGGTAAAACTGGCTTTGTGGTCTATTCTGGCTCTGGCGCTAATATACAGACTCAGATTTTGGTGTATTTTAAAAAAAATAAGATATCCTGATCTAGATCAAACCTTTCTGCTTAAAGTTGCTGTTTCTTCAGCTTAATGTAACTTGAGGCTAAAACCTTTGTGAAGGGGATTTCCTGATCATTCAAACTGAAATTCTCATATATCTACCTTGCGTAGTCTTCAAGCGGTTTTGGAAAAATTGACAATTTTACGCGCTAAACCTGGCTTGTCGGTCTGTTCTGCGCTTAATTCTAACTCAGTAATTTTGCAGTAGTTGAAAAGATGAAGAACCTTCAATCGATCCATAAGAATCAATGAGCAAGTATACTTAGGGGGGCCAGAGGATGATAACTAGTGTTCAGTTATAAGTGAGAAGTCATGATGCGAGCATGTGCCGATACTTGAAGTTCTGCTGAAGAAAGGGCATCTCTCCTACGAATGTGATCGTTTATTGCTCTTGAAGAGAAAAGGCGCCGTGGAGGTTACCTCGACGAAGAGAACACTGTTTATCCTGGAGTAATAATAAGGGCCATATAATCACTGAAAAAATTAGGTAGAGGCCAACTTTTGCAATCCGCAGACGGCTCTATTAGATGAGAGGTCAATGCCCCTTCTATCTGTTACATAAGTGTGGCTTCTACTTTGAAAAGTATTTTCTTTGCTCTATATGTGCCCCATCAGCAACAGTCAGAGGTCTAAAAATACATAGAATAAACAATAATAAAATAAGAAAATCTCCACCTCCAGTGCGAATGTGCGTAATAAGGTCATTGCCTCAGTATTGGTTCAAACCAGTATATCTGTTATAGGCACATTAAACTTAGAAACAAAAAGGCTTATTTTGCTTCAATTATAATGGGGGGGGGTGGGGCAACAGTAGCTGGCTAAATTTTGCTACACATGAAGGGATTATAAGTAGGAGATGATAAATGCCTTTTTAGGCGCAAATGCTTGGTGAATATATTTACTTAATTATGTCTATTGTAGGCTTATAGTGCGTTAGTGTTGCAAAAAAAATCTATATAAAGGACATATCGATAAAATGAGTAGACTAAAAAGGCGTCATTCACAAGGGACATTTTCGTTTTGAAAAGGGCATTTTTTTTTTGGCCTATCTCGGCAAAATGTTCTTTTTTTTTTTGGGGGAGGGGGAGTGCCCACCCTGCCCCCCCGCCGGTTG
>JZLH01S0636662.1:30565-46457 GCA_001188425.1 Eucidaris tribuloides | reverse complement strand
ACATGTATGTGTGTAGCATGCGCGTGTGTTTTTATATGCATGCGCCGCGCTCGCTTTAAACGTGTGTATGTGTGTGTGTGTGTGTTGATATGTTGTAGTGTGTGTGTGTGCCACTGTGTTGTGTTTGTATGTGGACGTGCTGACGAGCTCATGTGTTGTGTGGTGTGATGTGATGTGTGAACATGTGTTGCTGTGTGCTGTGTGATGTGTGTGTGGTGTGTGTGTAGTGTGTTGTTGTGTGTGTGTGTGTCATGTAGTCAGTAGTAGTATAATAGATAGAAGTTAGTCGTAGTAAAAGTTGTAGCAGAGTAGTAGTAGTAGTAGTAGGTAGAAGTAGTAGTATAGTAGTAGCAGAGTTGATTCTTGGTGCTTCTTTACTATTGTAATTATGGGGCGGTCTAGCTTTTTGCTAAGGGGGGGGGTTGACTCAATGACAATGGGAAGCAATCATTTAACGAGCCGCACGTAGCGGGGAGTGGAAACTTGTTGATGTGTGTGTGGGCGGGCGGGGTCTGATGAGTGGGTCTCCCCCTCTCGGCGATATAGGGATTTTTTTTTGGCATTTGACCACGTGCAGAATGTTTTTCTGACATCTATACTGATATCTCAATATCATGTGCCCGAGCGAGAGAACATGAGCGAATTTTTTTCGTATGTGAGGCTGCCCTGTGTCCAATAACACCTTAATACAGGGGAAAATGTTTCTTTAAATGATTTTCATTGGCAAGCCCTACTCTCCCCCCCCCCCCCCCCGTGAGAGATCCCCTTGTTATGAATCTGAAAACTCCTTTGCAGTGGGCGACTCTGATGTTATCATAACTATTATTAACAGATATTTCACAAAGTGAAAACAATGTAAAAAAAAAATATTGGGGGTTTTAAAACAACAGTCAGTAAGGGAAATGTAATACTACAAATTACAATATCAAATACATGTAGATATAAAGTATGTTAGATTCTGCTTGATATCACATTATTCAGATGTATGATGTTTTCTTAAAGATGGTGAGATCGGATAGATCCGGACGCAATCAGTGGTCGTTGCTAGGATTTTTTCACAGGGGGCGCACTGGTCGGAACGTCGGTGGAAATTTCAATGTAGGGGCCAAAATAATTTTTGGGGGCGCATACACATTTTTTGCTTTCTTCATGATTTTTGTGGGGGGGGCACCTGGGGGACAATAATTATGTGGGGTCACGTGCCCCTATGCCCCCCCCCCAGTAGTACGCCTGACGCATGGCTTCGAATGAAGCAACATGGCAACGCTCCTGAACAGTAAATCACACGAAGTGAAGATAATGCATCTCGAATTGTGCTGTCCGCAGGACGCGCTTCTATCAATTACACGCCACTTTTCCAAAATCAGTTATGTCGTTATCCCGACCACGACACTCAATAATGCAAAACATTCAGAAACCAAAAAAAAAAAATGTTTGAGATTCAAAATGAGTTCTCACCGTGTCAATGCACATTAAGCGAAATTGCACGCTTTTTGAACTATCAATCTACTTAAATGAACTATGAGCTTGTATTAAATGTGACAAGCTGTGCGCCATTATCTTGCCTGCTATTTTAAGTAGAAATGATCACCACGTTATAATCGCCTCTTTGCCTGTGATTTCAATTTGTTTGGCTTATTCAAGTGTAAACTTCATTACAGGGAGATGCGAAAGAATTTCAATGCAATGTTTGTGCTTTTTGTTCATTGCGTTTATTTATTTATTGACTGTTTCATTTACCACGTCGTAGCCTTGTGAGTTATGACATACATGATAAACTCTTTCTCGCAAAGCCCTTATTAAAATAACATTAAGATCACCTTTCAAGGGAAACATATTAAACCAATGTTGATAAACAAAAGCTAGAGATTAAATTAAACAATTGATGAACCAACAACTATTAAATAATATGTCGTGAATAATTCCAATAAACATCAAAATTCTTATGAATGATTTCCATGGTGTTTCATTTTTAACGAGAAGTTGCTTTTACGGTTCCGTAGGTTGTATTAAACTTACAAATGGCGCACTGACAGACAGCTTGATTTCCCGCAGCGAGCAGTTTTTATTGATGGGTTGGAGTTTTAGCTCATTTATCTGATTAGATAAATTAGCTCATTTACTTCATTTTTTTAAAATTAAATAGAAATGATCATACTCGAATAATCTAGCTTTCCCCATTTGACGTGTGCAGGGCATTGTCAAAGCATATCGAGAATGTGTGATAAGCAAAATGAATGTGCTGAAAGGGTGGCCACGATAAATTAAAATACTCCTAAAAAAGTTTGCGAAATCTGAGTTGATGGTCATTATTTTCCTCATTTTCTTATAGCAGTCATTTAAATCTTTGCTTGGTACCATCAAGAAATATTAATTTATTGTCTTAAAATGATACCCTATTGTTAAGAAATATTTCATCGGGAAAAAATGGCAGTATTAAGATGTGGATAAAGTTGTAAATTGAAAAGCTGCAAAATGACGCGTGGTCATAAAAGTCAATAAAGAACATGTTATCTTGTGATGGAGTTATGTCTTTTGTTCTCAGCTGGTCAGCATGGAATGTCAATTTCCAAGAGGAGCCTCTGCCACTACATAATGTCGTGACTTTGACGTTAAAGGCTCACACAATGCACCCCAACGTTTGGTAAGTCACCTAAATACTTATTCCCATGCTGCATGGGTGATTGAGTGAGATGTTGTTTTGGCATATTTACTTATGTAACACGAACATAATATCATGGATTCAAACAAACAAACAAACAACGTACGAAATAACACAAAAACAGAACTCAAACCATTTAGTTTTAAAGTCTAATACTGCCCTTCCCGAGAGCATAATCTTACACAAGTAGGATATCACTTTAAGAATAATTAAAACGAATCTTTTTGCTGGCTACCAGCATGTTTTTGATGCTACTACAAAATAAAAGGGAGATATGATCGAATCAAAGTGAAGATTTCTTAACTTTTTGAAGAGTTTAGATTACGACATTAAATTAACAATTTGTTGGAGCCAATTAAAATGTCAAACTTTGATTCTGACTTACATGATAGTGTTTAAATGGACAAACTTACAACCTCGATCACAAATGCTTAGGCCGTTAATAGCAAAATGTGCTACCACAGACTCTCGGCCTAATGAATCATTGTCCTACGGACAAAACATTCTGCCACAAGCATTTATGGAGGACGAAAACTGGAATGATCCATCGCTTGATTTTCACTTTATTAAAGCTCCTCATATATCCGTTTCGTGAACGACACTTGTTCTAGTTCGTTTTTTAGACCTTATCAGAGACCGCTATAGCATGAAGCATCATATAGCCACAGACTTTTTTAAACTATAAATATTGCTTTCATAACGACCGTAAAAACACTGATGTTATAAGAAGAGAAATCAAAAAATACTTCAGAACCAAATAAGTTTGAATCATAAATCCAATATATACAATGGCTAGAGTTCATAGTTTACACTGGAAGATATTTGTCTCTGAATATTGGATGAAACAAACATTAACATACCAGCTACAGTTGCTACTGAATCATCTCTGCCGGCCTGATAGAAATTCGATTCATAGACAGCGGTACACAACAATTCATCGTCAACAATTTCTGAAAATATTTTGCAATAAAGAGGAAATGTATGACGTATGACATTTTTACATCAGTAACCTAATCTGCTACACTTGATATCTTGCGGCATTGTATCTAAAATTGGGGAATGCTTTAAATCTTGTAATTCTTTGAGCAGACTTTTATAATTATATTTGTCCATGACCTTATTAAATATATTTGCGTTCGATCCTCGTTCGATACTTATTCGTTTGAAATGAAATATCTCACACACACCGTGGTACATGGAGAAATATTTTGCTGATACACGAACGAATCTGACATGTGTGTCTTGTTATGATGGTGCATGTGTGTACAGTGTGTGTGTGTACACGTTGATGTCGCTGTGCTGTAGCGCGCGTGTGTGTGTGTGTTGTGGTGTTTGTGTGTGTGTTGTGTGTGTGTGTTGTGATGTGTGTGTGTGTTGTGTGCTGTCGTGGTGTCCGTGTTGCCGCTCGCGCGCAGCGCCGCGCGTGTGGTGTGTGTGTGTGCTGTGTGTGGTGTGTGTGGTGTGATTGTTGTGTGTGTGTGTGTGATGTGTGTGTTGTGTGTTGTGTGTCTGTCCGCTTATGTCTGTGTCTGGCGCATGTGTGGTACCCCAATGTGTGTATTGCTGCCTTGTGTCTGTGCGTGTGTGTGTGCTGTGTGTTGTTGTTGTGTGTTTGTGTGTGTTGTGTGTGGGTGTGCATGTGTGTGTGTGTGCTGTGTGTGTGTGCTGTGTATGATGTGTGTGTGTGTGTGTGTGTGTCGTATGTATGTGTGTGTTTGTTGTCAGTGCATGTGTGTGTGTGTTGTCGTGTGTTGTTTGTCGTGTGTGTGCTGATGTGTGTGTGTGTAGGCGGCTGTGTGTATGTGAGTCGTGCGTGGCCTTGTCTGTGTGAGTGTGTGCAGGTGTGGAGTGTGTGTGTTTATGCTCGTCCAGGTTATGAAACAATCCAAAATAAAATATATTTATTCTTTTCTCCCTGAATTTTACGAAGTCGTTTGACCTTCGAAGAAATATTGAAGAAGTAACAACTGTCCAGGAAATGTCACCGTTTCGGGCGAGCAGGCTATTGTTGATAAAGGGTCACCTTTGTGCAAATTCGAAATCCATCATGACGTGCTTTTGTCATGAACTGATCCGCTTTTATAGATACCGTATATTGATTGCGGAAGTGCCTTGCTAAGCTATAACAAACGTTTGACCGTTTCATGGGCAGTAACGGGGTGCGTTTTTTTATCACGCGCTCTACTCGTTACCCCTTTTTTTTTTTTTCTCGAAAGTTAATGATTTCGCTAGTATTACAAAACTGAAAATGCACTGGAATAGTGTTTTGTGAACGCAGATGAGGACATACTGAAAATAGGTGAACGCCAAGTTCAAAGGATTTTTTGGCTATGTCCCACTCCAACCCTCTGATTGGCACGTAAAAAAGCTAAAGTAAATGTATTAAAAAATAATGAATAACTAAAAATAAGACGGAAGTTTGCTCAAAAGACTAACAGACATCAAACGACATACCATTTATATATGTACCTGAAGATGACAACATTTTGGGTCTTCAAACTAACCATATTTCCGTGTCATTTAAGCAAACCTTAATTTATATCTTCATTTTTTTTATATTCTTCGCCACTGCATACTGTTAGTGATCAATACTGGCACATAACATTTTCTCTTTATAATCTCAACTCTAAAAAGTATTATGACCATATGCACAAGCGAGAAAAGAGGAGGCAGGGAGCCCCCCCCCCCACCACCCCTATGGAGTTTGTGTCAACTTTATTGGTGATTTTGTAATCATATTAAACACAATGTATGTATACTCCACAGAGGTTAAAAACAATACCTAAGAGTGTAAGTGTATTGAAATGACAAGGACGTTGCACACACATATTTTATGTAGCATTTTTTATCACGTAGAAAAAGGGTATATATTTTGTTTCTGTTCTCGACCGGTAAACCTATGATATCTTCAAGAATTGTCGATCTTGGGGGCGAGCCTGGAGGATTAGCCCCCCCCCCCTCGAAATTAGTGCGGAAGGGAGGAACATGTCAATATTGTCCCTCCGCCAAATAATTTTGACAACTTGAAAAAAAATCATAAACGATAATGCAAATCATGTTTTCAGAAATTTGTGCAAGGCCACTACAAAACCATATAAATTCACATAAAAATTACTTCTGAAAATATAATGATATAACGCTCACTTTTAGGATATTATACGCCAATTTTGGACGCAAAGCGCGCCAATATTATTTGACAGTTTTGCCCCTAATCGAAAAATGATCGGTGCTTGCACTATGAGTGTATAGTAAAGTGTAAGCCTGAAACAAAATAAAATCATTTTTGTATTTTACTTTACATGTTTTTTTTCAAAGCCGCGTGTGCAAATTCAGACAAAGAAATAGCAATATTCAATTATTTCAGTTTCTTTTTTCATCGATGGTTATCTTCGTTGGTATTTTTGTTTTCGCTATAGGCGCTATTCAAATAAAATTCACTACTTGTCGGCCCAATGATATGACATCAAACCAAAATTGATTTGCTGCCTGCAGAACGTGTTTCTCTAGTGTTGCTTTATCGATTTGAAACACGTCACAGAGAAACTTGATTTCACAACATGCTTAAATTTAAATCGTTGTGCTTATCGAATTCTAAATTCATCAAATGTTACGATTTTTTTTAATATTCTCATTGCACGCCTAACACTGTTATCATTTATAAGAGGTCGCTGCAAATCATACTCAAATCAACGTTCTGGTTTTTAGAGCCTGGAAATTATGCTTATTGTCAAATAGTTTCATATGGCTGACGTTTTTAATTTTTGTGGCTCAATATCGTACCTATTATAATTTTGATGATAAACGGCACTTAAAATAGATATCATAAAGGTAATATATTGAGAACAATTAATCAAAATACTTTTCACCGTACTAACTTGAAACAGAAAAATAATGTAACGGTAAGTGCCCTCGCAATGGTAACATTTTTGCAACTTGCGTAAAGCGTTGTGATGCCGCAAGGTAATGATTTCAACAACTGCAATAATAGCTTGTTAAAAGTTGAAGCGCTTCATGCCTGCGGAGGCGCGTTAACTGTGTCGTGTGTGTAGCAGCGTTGAAAACGTGTGAATGAAACACGCAGATGTATTCTAATTATATTTCTTTGTCAATCGTAACTAATTTGAAAACCAGGAATTATGTTTTTAAACTCGACTAAATAACATAAACAAGATTATCACAAGTGAGTCGAAATAATGCTTTAGACATTCTCTCGCCATGTCTCTGTAGGATAGATCAAAGACATGCTTGAACCTATGTACGATTGTAGAGAAGGAACGAGGACAATCCACTACATTGTAGTCTTGTTAATAACCGAATAATGGTAAACGCATCTTACAACTCCCTGAAAAAATGAAATATTTCAGTATTGGTTGCTGGCAACTGGCACGAAAAATCCTTTGTTTTCTTTCAGTCAAACGTTCTTGTTAAGCGTCGGGACTTGGAAAGGATGCCGTATGAACTCTTTCAACATCTATAACTCATATGGAAATTCTAGATGTAAAACTCTATGCGATCTTTGATACAATAGTACTTAGAGGTTAAACGTCTCAAATCAGTACGACGCATTCCTCTGCCTTCTGGCCTCCAAAGGGCGTCAACCGTTTCTCAAAGGTGGGGGGGGGGGGGTCATCGGAGCTCCTTGGGGAGGGAGCAGAGTGACAAACGGGAGCAGGCGCCGTCCCACGTAGGGATTTTGTATTTAATTATTTGATGGCCTCAAAAGCGCCAGCAGTATATCAAATTTATTTTATTATAATTAAATTTATTTGCTATCATATTGTAAGTGCCCTATTACGCTTAACAGTTACCCGTTAAAGACAGGCGGCGTCGATCTGTGTTCGAATGGGGGGGGAAGTGAAAAAAAGGTCAAAATTCGCGCGCTTCGCGCGCCAACTATTACGCAGAATTTCCTCGCAAACGGCGCAAAATTCGACAAT
The DNA here is from genome assembly GCA_001188425.1 of Eucidaris tribuloides. Taxonomy (NCBI): domain Eukaryota; kingdom Metazoa; phylum Echinodermata; class Echinoidea; order Cidaroida; family Cidaridae; genus Eucidaris; species Eucidaris tribuloides. Next base: position 38,858 of record JZLH01S0636662.1, on the reverse strand, counting down.
TTTGTATTATTTACGGTATTTTTATGCTAATTGTTAAAGTTTTATAGTGCTTTTAATGCTTTTTAAACAATGTCTAGAAAATATTGCATATTATGAATTTTCAGTTGTCAAAATTATGCGGCGCAGATTCGATATGTGCCCCCCCCCTCGGAAAATTTTCATTGGTGCGGGCTATCGCACCCCGCAATGCCCCCCCCCCCAGGATCGACGCTTCTGGTTAAAGACAAAGGGCCATATAAGTGGATAAGAAAATGATAATGTCCAGTTGTCACGTTACTCTGAAAGTTGGGCGACATGCCCTCCCCCTCCCCCCCTCACCATGTGAAACGTGTCAATGCCAGCGGGTAAGAATAATGGAGTGATTATATGAGATATTTGTTAAGAATTGAAATTTGGAATAGGGTAACTTCGTTATTTTTTTTATATACGGCCACAATAACATGGGTAGATGAACAAAAACAAATATTCTTTGCAGAATCCGTGAACTCGCAAACATTCTAAGCTGCTTTTTTGTGTTTATGCGGACAACCTTAATAATCGTTTTCGCCTAAATGGTCCCAGACCATACGTCTCGTTGGAACTTCAGCCGTAGTTAACAGCTTGCTTTTATACAATAGTCAGATTCATTATCGTTGTCATTTCCTGGAAAGTTTCTATAAAATATTCATTACATATTTTACGTCGCCTGTGTTCTTCTACACGAACCTCCCGGCTGTTTGTGGAAATTTTTTCTTATGCAAATTATTTTTTTTGTCTAACCTGGTAAATAAAAGAATGAAAATCGGATTCACACTCTATATCGCCTAATAACGCCGACGTGCCTTGGCACTTTTCAAGTCGTTTAGCTAATCGCCCCTGGCAATCGATCGATACAAGTATGGGACAGAGACGTCCGGCCATCATTAAACTACAATCCAAAGAGCGAACTGTACTTTAATACCAAAGCGACGCATGTTAACTATATATTATACAGCACAAAATTTGGCCAAGATTGTTGAGATATTGTAGTCAGACTAACGCTCCCGCAAGGATATGGTAATGCCAATACTTCAATGCGTCATTATGGATAAGGATGTTATCTTTCGTCACTCTGAATTTCCGTAAATTTACTTTAGCCGTTTTCCAGTTTTTTTTTTTCAGACTAGCTTACTGGAAATTGTATATCATACTTAAATGAACAGGCGTCTTAAAGATTAGCAGTATGATGACGTCAATTAATTGTCTTCAGTATATTTATAACAATATTGAATAAATGAGAATTGATTTTCCGAATGGAATTTGATTAAAGTACTAAAAATTCATGATATGAGAATTGACAGTTTTGACAGACATATGTAAATGTTTCAATTGCTGTTGCCTTATATTTTTAAAGAAGATATTTGACTTACTACTCGAATTTTACACATCTTACTCAACACATCCGTTACAAGTTGCTCGTTTTTTATACGAGCATAACTAGAAATTTAAGCAAAACACAAAAACAGCTTTATTTAATCAAAAAAAATAAAAAGTGAATTTGGACCACTTTGAACAGCGAAACGAAGTTGATTTGGTCCGACCCTCTTTTTCAAAAAGATTTCGTGTTTTGTCTCAAAGAAAAAAAATGAATTATCGAAAACGGAATAGTTTTTCTTACATTGGCTCTGTTAAGTCATAGATACGAACTCACCTGTACAACAGCATTTTCACCATCCGTCTTCAACTACACTCTGTTACCACGTCCCAAAGCAACCTCTCCTTTCCATCCATGGACCGAAGTCGAACACACAAACTATCCCGAGACGAGCAAACAATTAAATAAAGAATGCTAATGTAACTAAATCTGGAATCAAACTCACTTGACTGAAACTGTAAAATGATTTAACGCTGCGTATTTGGAGCATGTCTTTTGATCGTCTGCGTCAAAGTTACCACGACCACTACAACGATTTGATGATGAAAGATATGGATATTTGCACGTGCCTTTTTGTATGTCACTGAACGAGCCGGGAACGGAAGCATATAACACGGAGACTACTACAATATATCGCCACGTTTAGGCCTTAATTCTCAGGATGCAATACGGAGGAGCAGCGATGTCTGCCTTTTATTGGCCAGTACATTTCCGAGTCAGCTCGCATTCAACAAAAGCTCTGCATCAGCGTACAAAGCGCGCGCGATTTAACTTATGACAGAATCCCGGGTCTTCCGGCATGTGACGTCACGCATGCTTTTTCTTTCGATTCAAAGCCATTCGTGCTGGGCGCACCGCATCAGCCGCCTTCGAAAATACGGTTATTGAATCACGTCAAATAGTAGTCTAGCGTGTAAGCTTATAAGGAAATTCCAGAATTCGATCCCAAATTTTCCAGAAATCGAAAAAAGTTATACGCAAAACTGATATCAGGGAATGATGCACACTCTATTTCTACTTTCATAGTGATTGTCATTCATATATCGGATACGGGTGACTGCTCAGAAATCAATTTGTAAAACGTGTTCCAATATGATTTGTCTAGTTTTTAAATATTGAGCAGTGTGTGTGTGTGTAGTGTGTGTGTGTGTGTGTGTCGTCAGTGTGTGGTCGTGTGTGTCGTGTGTGTGTGCGTTTGCTGGTGTATGTTGTGCTGTCTTGATGTGTGTTGTGTGATCGTGTGTGTGGTGTAGTGTGTGGTGTGTTGTGTCGTGTGTGTGTGTGTGTGTGTGATGTGTACTGGTGTGTGTCGTGGTGTGTGTGCGTTGCTCGTGTGTGTGTGTGTGTGTGTGTGTGTGTTGTGTGCTGCATGAATTTCTCAGTTTGAATGCCCTGCCCCACTGTATCTCATGATGTACAAACGTTTATTAACACCATTTGCGACATATTTTAAAATACTTGATTGTGAGTTATCTTATCCAGTGACCATATATGAGACACAATCCCTGCTGGAAAGAAGTCAAAGAACACAGTGTCCACTAATGTAAACACAATGGAAACACAGTAGTGAACACATTAGTGAAACACAATGAGAACACGCGGACCGGTGTGAATGTCACAGTGTTAAATTGATCGTTTAATATGTGAATTATCAATTCACAGGTGCGAAACATCTTGAACCACTCACGTGAAAAAACCTCACCACAGCCGTGAAAATCATCTTATACACTGTTCAATTCAGGGCTTTTTTCACATTTATCGACTATCTGAACACAACTGTGGGCGACACTGTGTTCTTTCAAGCAGGATATATCATAATGTAAGGAAAAATGACCATGCTTTCATTCTATTGATATCAGTTTTTAGGATACTTTTTTTCCGTTTTTTGTATGATTTGGCGATTGAATCTGGGTTTGTTTTTATGACTTACTCTGTATAATTTAATTAGTATTAAACAAAATTTACACCTGCCGCTAATTGATTTCGAATAATTATTTGATGGCCTGATTTAATAATGCAATGTTTATATTGTAATATTATACGTAGAAATGATTCAACTTAATATAAACTTCCAAGTTGAATCAATATTGAGTGTGGCGTTTGTTTTCATCGGGATAATTGATTATCAAATAAAGATGGAGTTCTTACATTAGAATTTGTAGGTAAAAGCATCAACAATTATATGCCGTCAGTCAAGGATAGGAGTTCGAAGGCTAAACTTAATTACAACTGTTTGAATACCTGACTTATCACAAAAGAACGCTGCATTCGTCATAAAAATGACGATGTCAATCAATGACAGAAAAGAAACTTGTTGGCTTGAATCACACGACCAGTACACTACATTCACTTCGTTAGGTAGGAATCATATAGGTTAGTAATATTATTGACCGTTACGAAAGTATATAATCATCTTCCAAAATAGACAGAGTAAAAAATAGAGTGAGAGACGGATGGATAATAAATATAATTATAATGTGAATAAAAGATGGATAAAATTAGATAGATAGATAGCATAAGATAGCACTAGATCAGATAGATAGGATAGATAAAATAGATAAGATAGATAGATAGCTATAGATTACATAGTAGAAGAATGTTTTTTGACAAAAAACAAGCTGTCTAATAAATAACGCTAAATGCCCTCTTTCTGTATATTTTTCTGAATGTACTTTATATTAATGATCAGTTCTAAAGCTGGAACAAATACATATGTGTGTGTGTGTGTGTGTGTGTGTGTGTGTGTGTGTGTGTGTGATGTGTGTGTGCTGTGTGTGTGTTGTGGTGTGTGTGATTTAGTGTGTGTGATGTGCCTTGTGGTGTGTGTGTTTGTGTGTGTGTGTGTGTGTGTGCGACGTGATGTGTGCTTGAACGATATGTCGGTGTGATTTATGTGTTTGTGTGTGTGTGTGGTGATTTGCTTATCGTGTTTCGTGTGTCTGTGTCTGTGATGTACGTGTGTATGTGTCTGTGTCTGTGTTGCTGTGTTTTTGCACACGAAACTTCAATCAAGATTTTTAGTATCATTTTGGCGATATTTCCCCCTTTAATACATCTGTCCTTGCCTAATTACAAAATGGGGAATATTATAATCGAATCATCATCAGTAACGACATTTAAGAGCCCTGCAATAATTTGAAAATATCACGTGAACACGCATATCTTCCCCTGAGATGGAAAAAAATATGACCGAGTATGGGGGCGTGAAGCGTCATTCATGAAAGAGTAATACCCAGAGTGATACCTTCATGGAAAATTGATTGCGGAGTTGAACTAGACTGGCGCGGATTACGATTGATCTAAAGAAAATATTTTAGACTCACTTCTGAGGAGACAGAGAGGTCACGTGAGCTTTTATTGATACCGATGAATGACCGCAGACGAAACACCTCTGACTAGGGAACAGGTCTAACCATGGACCTACAATATAGGTCCACGGAAGATGGTCTAACCAATGCCAGTATACTGTCGAAGTCACAATTTGTTACTAAACATGAAATGTCGCAACGTACTGCCAAGACTGGAAGTTTTGCGGTATAACCGAATAATTCAATACTTTATTTGTAAAAAAAAAAAATCAAATGAGATAAAACTGTATATTTCATCAATGTTAACTGAAACTTATTGCCACCCGATTTTTCTACAGTGGTTCACGATTTGCATCCTGAGAGCTAACCCTCTACGACGTTTACGATAACCCTAAACCCGAAGAAGGTCGAGCATGCGCAGAGACTACCCTCAAGCAACATGCAACTCATGCATTTTGTTCTTCCACCGTTGTTCTTGAATTCCAGTACTTGAAATAAATGTTAGGTGTACTATTTTGATATGATAACCTAAAGACCGAAATTTTCCACTTTACAAACGTCAAATTCTGTTTTTCTCCGTTTTACAAATGTCAAATTCCGTTTTTCTCTGCGTTGTAACTTCGCAATTTTCCGACCTGAATTTTTGTTGGAAAAAAAAATCACATTATAATGTCAAGTTTACTAGGCCCATGGTGGTTTTGATTCGGGTTCGGGGACATATTTACAGGTATAACGCATGATTTCTGTGGCTTTATTATAGGCATCCTTTGAGTAAATTAGTGTAGTTTTATTCATTATAAATATTTATTAATTTTACTTCGGGGGAATTTTGAGGCATACTTTTTTCATTTTTGTTTAAAATGCTGTTTTCCGTGTTATTCCTCAAATTCCGTGATTTCCGCGGAGAACTTCGGTCTGTTAACCAAATGGATAAAAAATCCTCATATCTATTAACACACAGCATATCTGCAAAATCCTTGTAATTGTCTTGTTTTGACTGTTTGAATGACTGACGTAACTAATTATCAATATACAAATAACGCAACAGAGTATGTCATAGCAATGCAGAAATGAATGTATGAAAATCGATGCGAAACGCATGAACATGAGTGCGTTCTTCAAAACAGCATTTTCTCTTTTCGTCCAAAGTCAAGATGAGATGAACACAAAATAATTTTATACTCGCCCCCGCGCGCGTCACACCATGTGCCGCGGGCCGCGTGCGGCACTCTTGAAGTTCGACCAGCCGCGGCCGCATACTAGAGGGTTAAAGAAGGGATTTTGTTGCTAATAAAACATTTTTACTGAATTTAAGAATGAAAAATAGACATTAGGCCTACATGTAAATTATTGGAAGTAAAGAGTGCATTACGCCTTTAATTAATCTTTTAAAGTCGTTATTTGCGAAATTCACGCTTTTGAACGATGCAAATAAATATGTGACATGTTAATATAGTTGAGTCTATAATTCGCTACATTCTTGATATTCCAATAAGTTATGGAAACCTTACTATTCTCACTTTCTCTTTGCAGTAATGCACCCAGTTTACTTAAATTAATTGATCGTTAAAACGATATGTGAAATTTGGTTTGAGCAGCAGAAACTGAGTGCACAAGCAGTCGTTACATATTCTTATACAATTCCCTCGCAGAATTGTACAATCATTCCAAAAACGGCATTTTTTTTTTTTTTTACTAAAATGTAGATTGAATAACAAGTAAATTGGAAAACTTTCGAGGTAATCTCTGGTCCCCTCCTTCCATATACTTTCATTACGAAAGATCACATGTTTTCACCACCATCAACTCTGCCCTTCCAACATTTTTTCCGCTCATTACACCACAATCTTTCTAGTTACAAATTTGGCGCCAAAAATTTGCAATAGATTGTTTGACTCGGCCCCTAATTAAATTGATGTAGTAATAGTAGCAATGCTTACAAACTAGGGCAGTTTGTCAACAGAATTGGGACGCCTTCAGTCATCAGTTAATTTCAAGATTGATAATTTCTGCCTTTTTATCATAATTATATTTTGATTGTCTGTCACTTTCATGACGTCAACTACCAGATACTTTTTTTAAAATAACCTTTAAATAAAACGTTGTATTTCACGTCACACGAACATATCGACTTTAACTTGTCATACCAACATGTACGTGCTAAAACGTTTTGCACAATTACTAAAAGAACGTTCGTTATTTATGTATTTACATCGCTTGTCATTTTATTCATCAAGCCTTAATTTTGACATGACCTTTGAAATGATTTTCATGTCTGGTGTGACACAGTTATCCAGATTTTTCTGATCTTGTGGGAGTACAGCCATATCGATTACTTGTTTGTGTGCATGTGTATGTTTCCTAGTATTTAGGTGTTTTTGGCGGGAAAATAGCTCTCAGCTGCATTTTGTTACCAACGTATAATGTTTTTCACGAAATTGTTTTCATTCGATAAACATTACTGAAGTGTATGCTCTGAAAGGTTTCAGTAAAAAAAATTAAAAAAGAATAATACAATTTACCATAGCTATTAAATTTGTCTATCTTTATCACAGGAAAGACATACATGTAGTTGAGTAGGTTTGCCTTTAATCTATGATTGTCACTTACTGCGACATGTCATGACTTCATACGTACATACGCCCAATACCTCAATTGTTACACAAAACGAAACAAGACATGCGGTCGTTGGATTAGAGTATAAACTGTACATTTCCTCGCAATTTAGACACACACACATACACATACATCAGTAAAAACAAACCATATCAAAGAATAATGAAACAAAATAAAACAAAAACAGAGGGATTCTTGTTTGTCATGGATTTGAAACAACTCATCAATCACAGAAGAAATCACGTGACCAATTCGTTCAGTTGACAGACTTCTATCTGATTACGTTGCAAATACCTGTAGTACTGTTTCGCAGAAAAATACATCGTAACAGCATGAACCTACATAGTAACAGTAACCTTTCATATACGAGCCTGAAGCCCCACATCACATCTTTCGCATACAACCTATGTTTTCTCTTTTCTTTTTCGTTTTTTTTGGGGGGGGGGGTATTTTGGGGGGAGGTGGGGTCGAATTTTGCTGGGATACGGCAAAGGAGTTTGACGTATAACTAGGAGAGGTGGACTTAAAATTTCCGTTAGTTGCGTTCATATTACTTTGTTCAAATATCCTGGGGGGGGGGGAATGGTCAAAGATCATTGAAGTCAAATGGTACAATGTTCCATGAACTCACTACAATAATTACACAAATGTCTGAGCACAATCCTGCGATGCGTTTGCCAATCGTATGAGATTACTACGAAGACTGTGGGTAATATAGGATTGTAGAAAAGAAAACATCTGCATGAATTCCTCAGATGACCCCAACTTGTACGAGGTTTCTTTTTTTGGGGGACGTGTTCAAAACTCTTACGACTAGTAGGGGCCTAAAGTCTGCGACAGCATTTTGTAGAGCAAACACCTGAATTACGCACGGCACACCCATAATATGGCTGTAGAAAGCATTTCCTCTAGTTTTCTGGCGTAGATTGTTGTGTATCATTCTGTTGTGCGACATTATGTGAAGGGCATTACGAAC
>JZLH01S0636653.1:25078-43854 GCA_001188425.1 Eucidaris tribuloides | reverse complement strand
GCTTTGTATTTGTCCCATTCCACAGAACCTTATTTGGAACCAACTTATTTTCAAATTAATTAAATGACTTTTATTAGACTAAATAATCATTTCAAAATTATCTCTTACAAAAAAAAATACTGACAAAAAACCTTTCAGGATAAAACGTAATAAATTTTTCTCATTTATAAATCACAGAGATGATAAGAACGTTATCGATTACAATCTTAAGCTTCGCATCAAATAATTAACGGAAATATTAACAAATTACGAATTGGCATCCGCAAACAAATTAAAAAAACACAGAAGAATGACCCTCACCTCTTTCTTCGGAGTCGTTTTAATTGGTTCACAGAGTGCAGGATCCGAACACGGACAGCTATCCTTGACCGAATTATAGGGCACAGCATCGGCTTTGAGACAGAAAGCCCAAACCATACATGAAAGGGCAATATATGGGACTAATGGTAGAGATTCACCCATATTCCGTAATGAATGCATTGCAGATCTGTCTGTCAGGTACGTTTTCCAATACAAATATGATTTATAGATATATGTTCAAAAATCGTAACTGACGTATTATAATCATCAGCGATCTCATTAGACTTTGCAAACAAACAGCAAAGTTGTGTTTTATTCAGTCGTCCCTTGTGGCGAAGTGCTCCTACGACCTTTATTAATTACAGTGCGACTTAGACGTACTTGGGGGGGGGGGGGATTACAAACAGAGGTGTCGATCCGGGGGGGGGGGGCAGTGGGGCGCGAACGCCCCACACCAATTAAAATATTCGGGGGGGGCAAACAATATCCATTTTCCCCTCCCTCACAATAATTATGACAATTCAAAAATTATAAATGCAATGCAAATATATGTTTTTAAAACACTGTAATAAGCACTATAAAACGCATGAACATGGCATAAAAATGTATTAAACATCACCAAATTGTTTCAATTTTGGGTTTCGCAGACGCGCCGAAAATTTTAGGCATTTTTTCAACTTTGCCCCCCCCCCCAATCCGAAACATGGCTTCGAACGCCCTGTGTTCAAACACGTCCTAAACGGGGTATCTGATTTCCCTTGGTGTATACTGTACGCTCCCCGCTTTACGAGCACCCCCGTTCTAAATGTCCGAAAACACTCCCTTTAGCCGTGAAAACGTTAAGCTGTAGGAATACAATGTTTGCTGACGTAAATTTTTTTAGAAACATTTCCTTGTCCCAGCTCCCCAAGCGACGGTTCGGTGGCTGGACTGACCGGGGAAATTTTTGCACCTAGGATTTAGCCGCAGATGAACACCCCCCCCCCCCCCTTTGCAAAATCCTGTTCCCATACACTCTTTTCTACTAAGACAGCGCTGGCTGTACTAGACGTAGGCTCCTACTGCCTTTCACGTTTCTTGAAAACGGGGTAAAATGGGGTTGTAGTTGCGAATGTTAGATCACCAGTCGTATACCTATTGTTAATTGTTCATTCATTCTTCAGATTCAGCATCCATTTAATCAGCTGATGAGAGTTCACCCACCTACGACACGGCGCAACCGTTGTAAAGGTGTCCCTCTGGCCCAAATCTTAATGTCAGGGAAATATCACGGAGAACGACACCGCACTGCAAACAGTGAAGCATCGATGCCGACTCCACCACTTGTAGAAAGTGCAGCTACGGGTATTCCATTGTTTGCGTTATATTGTAGCTGCAGGAACATTGAAAAGGTTCGATTAAAAAAAAATCAAACTTTGACATCTGAGCTACTTGATCTTGAATGGACAAACTAACATCCTAGAATACAAATCTGTATTATGAATAGTAAACCGCAATAAAAGCACTCAAACTTGAAGACGACCTTTCAACTTTATTATGAAGAACCAAACCAATAAATAGTAATGCCTCTCCATTTTGTTTACTCATTTTATTTGCCAGAATCGAGTGAAATATGTACAAATACAATGATCAAAATGTACAACATGGTAGTAAAATATTTATAAAAACATGGATTATTACATATAGAAATATTGTACAAAGAGTTTACACACAAGCAATGATGTAAATGCCAAAGATGAAGTAGTGTTAATGCTAATCTGGGTTACCCATATAGGCCTGTCTGTACACCTGTTCGGTTTCGAGAACGTGACGTGAACCATAGCTGTGGAGGGGAGGGGGATATCCTAGAGCACAACAAAAGATGATGCAATAATCCGGCTTTACATCTGTTCCCGAACTAAAGAAATACATATTTAAAGACACTCATCCTCTGTTATGCTCTTGGAAGTCCCCTAGCTATGGAGTACGAAAAAGGTATCTCGTTCTCAAAACGTAATAGGACTATACGAAGCACCTGCTAAGAGACATATCCAACGCTGACCTAGGACAAATGAGAGATGAAGTTCGAACAAGTACTAATTAATCCAAGCTGCTTTCAGGTTTTAAGGACGTACAGAATTGCATGATCTTCCTATCTGTAAGAAAGATCAAGCTAAGTGTAACCTATGACATATTTTTCAGTGGCGGTTTCGAGCATCGTTAAAACAAAAATTACTTGTTCTAACTTCGTCTATCATACATTCTTGAACTGAAAGTTTGTTACAGGAGACTTCTTTTAAACCATACAGATTGAATGACGCCATATAAATTATATGTACTGCACATGTTTTCTTTAATAGAAAATCATGTAAAAATCATGTAAAACGAACAACACCCACTTTTTAGAAACCACGTGGCAATATGATCTGGTAAAAGACTGCGCTCGATGAACTGCAGAACACACCGGTTTTCAAATTCATTCGTTCCTTTTTCGATCCGCTTGTTTAATCACTTAGAAACTTTATGTGATTCCCCTGTTTCTTTAGCATATCCAAAATTTGCATTTTACTATCAGTTCATTTCACAATAATGCTTTCAAATGAATAAAATTGCATGTTTCTTTTGATATTTTCAGGTTATATTATCAAATGTCATTGTCATATATATGTAGAATGTGAGCAAAACAAATTTCATGATGGACAATAAAATCTAATCTGAATCTCTCGCTGATCTCTGTTGTTAGCGTGTGGTCTAAGCAAAAGGGTGTTAACATTTGATTGCCTTTATTTTGAAAGTCATTGACTTATTAATAGGAATATCAAAATATTGTGAACCTTTTGTAGCTGTTTGACAATAACTCTGTAATGGGTAGACACCGTACATTACAAAACTTCCAAAATATATGCTGCCAAAATGAAGACCTGAATGTATACAAATCACACATAAAAACAGTATCCAGTGGACTCTTCTCAGTTTTTAAACGCACCACATATTAACAACACATATTATCAACAACTCGGAAGCCCCATTTAAAATGATCAGAATTTGATATCTGACCTACAATGGTTGAATGAAAAAATAAACACTCTGAAAAACAAAACTGTGGACAGTTATCTCATCCATTGAAAAATTTGAACAGATTGTTTTGTGAACAAAAATTCTATAAAATTGATGTGCAGTTTTTAAAAAGTATTAATTGATCTTTAGGATGTGATTTTCGATCTTTACGCAGACACTGGCAGCATGCACGATCATGTAGCTTAGATTTTTTTTTTATTTTGTTATAATGTTAATAATAACAACAAGAACAAGAATAATAATAATAATAATAATAATAATAATAATAATAATAATAATATTTATAATAATGATAATAATAATGATGATAATAATAATAATAATAATAATGATAATAATACTACTAATAATAACGATAATAATAAGATAATGATAATATTACTGTAGTAGTAGCAGTAGTATTTTCACAAAAAATTTATGTTATTTATTTATTGCATGTTTTTATTCTATTTTGAAACGTTATTATAAGTCCGTGTAATGCCAAGTCAAGGATCAAGGAAGCTGTCGAGAGCGGCCCACATGGCCTTTGTTTGATTCTTAGCCAGTGGGTTGTCACTGTAATCCACGGCATCAGCGGTCCACATCCCTACTCCATACAGCCCGACTTTCTTGGCGTAGTCGTAACGAAGCTGTAAGCTCATCGGATCGTCATACCATAGTTGGTGCATTTGGCCCGATGATTGTTGCTGGGAAATTCGAAAATGCAAATAAGAATGATGGAAATGGTAAAGTGCATTCCTGTCTAAAAAAACAACAACAACATTTTTATACGTGAAATTACAGATAAACATGATAAAATATGCATCAATTATGTTGGTTGGATAACATGTGTCGATTAACAGGAATTTGTATAAAATCAAGTAACAATCTTCTTTTACAAATTTTACGAAAATCGTGGTACTATTTCCAATGAAATTATTAAGTTATCTGTTCTAAAAAAACAAAATGAGAATATCCTTACGTTGATACTTGCCCTTATTTCACTAGAAAACAGCAGGGACGGGTATAGTAGTCAGTTTTGGCATAAAGGCAATCCTTGATAAAAAAAAATGTTCAGTTGGATGTCCCTATAATTGAGTGCATTGGATACACCCTCCCAAAGTATTGCAACACACAATATAACGCATACATTTTACGTTGAAGGGGTCTTTCTAAAATGATGTCCTAACTCCGTTTATTATTGGAAAATTACAATTTTTTTAAAAATAAATCAATGAATATACTTTCTCGTTCCTTCTCCAAGGCGGAGAGATTATCAAATGCAAGCGCGCCCACGACAGAGGGGATGGAACATAAATTTTAACCCTTTTTTGCTCCCCGTAGGGGTGGGGTTGTTTAATTAACAACTAAGCACGTAATATCGGTTCACGATTACATAAAACGTTTTAATGGTTTGGAAAGACTTCCAGCAATACAAAAAATGTCACTATGATCCTCTGAAGGGGTCTCAGAAAGAAAGACGCACACCCCCTCGAAGACGAAAAAGTGACCTCCCTATCATTCATAAGACACGTGGTAAGGAGAACGCGCCATATTTTAAACAAGACCTCTTCAAGATATAATTTCTTACGCTTTTTCTATTCTAAAGGCAGTTTACTATTGTAAACATCTTAAAATTTACTGTCATGAGACTTCTCGGTACAATGGATATAATGATGCGAAGAAAAGGCCATCATCTTTTATGAGTAGCCTTATCCTCCTTGTCACTGTCTTATGAAGATAGGAGGTCACTTTCGTCTTCGAGGGGTGTGGTCTTCTTTCTAAGACCCCTTCAGAGGATCATAGTGACATTTTTTTGTTTGCTGGAAGTCTTTCCAAACCATTAAAACCGTTTTATTGGTAATCTGAAACCGAATTACGATGCTAGTGTTAATTAACACCCCACCCCTACGGGGAGCAAAAAAGGGTTAAAATTTTTGTTCCATCCCCTCTGTCGTGGGCGCGCTTGCATTTGATAATCTCTCCGCCTAGGAGAAGGAACGAGAAGGTATATTCATTGATTTATTTTGAAAAAAAAATGTTTATTTTCCAATAATAAACGGAGTTAGGACATCATTTTAGAAAGACCCCTTCAACGTAAACTGTATGCGTTATATTGTATGTTGCAATACTTTTGAGTAGGGAGGGTAGACTCACACACATAAACAGACACACACAAACACATATAAATACATTGCATTAATCAATTCGTATATGGATGGATCAGACAAGTAGATCAAAGTTTAAAAGATCTTTTCAAGTTTGTACAACTTACACCACTACTGACTGTATTTTGCTTTTTAAGAATAAAAGTAACCTCAGTACTTGAAATATGGTGATTTATACACATCACCTCCATAAGCGGGCCATGATGTTGGCATTGTTCCTCAATCAGATTTCATCGATCTAGCGTAGTTTATCCTATGCCTGTCTGAACAGCCAGTATAGCATAGATTCTTTCAAGAGAAAGGCAATACCATTATTACAATGGAGAGTGGATATTCTGTCTCGATTTTTCGTAAATTACCACAGCAATTGTATTTATACTTTAACCCTAATTTAGGGCTGGGCGTTTTTTTGCTATGGCAATATCGGGGGGCGGGGGGGGGGGCTGATTCCGTCCCCCCATGCTATATCGGGGGGGGGGGTATTCCGCCCCCCCCCGAGACTCTCGGCCGTCGACCGCGCGATCGCGCCGAAATCGGCACGCACGTCGCCCATCACGTAATTTACAAGACTCTATAGTTAATTACCCGGAATTAATTTCATATTGATTAATTATGCTTATTTATGCATAAAATAAGAATTAAGCTGTAAATCACTAATTAAAGCAATTTTTTTGGTCTAGACACTCTTTTGAGTGTTCTTAGCAAATGTGCTTCAAAAAAAATCCGGAATCAAAATTGATTTCCTATATATTTCATTGTTTTGTGAATTTCTTGTGTATTTCTTTGTTTTTCGACCTTTTGTTTTCTATTGTTTTTTCGATGAAATTTGTTGGGGACACTTTTGCGATCATAAACAGCACAAAATTAATTAATTTCAACCAGTGAAAGTAAAAATGATCATACATTTATGAATTTTGGCTGAAAACACAATTTGTATTGAAATTGTAAACAAAGTCACGTTTTTGAGCGATTTTTGAGGTGACATGCAGGTACAAAATATTACGTAACTTTGGAACTGCGTACCCGGACGTGAAATTTTTTCCCACGAAGTTGACGAAATAAACCGCTGCAAAAACAAAACCGTACTGCGGGATTCGAACCCGGGTAAAAACGCGCTATCAATACAGCGAGATATCCAATGTAGCCACACAAAGCGACTCGACAGTTGACGTCTTCTTTAGCAATATATATCAACAGTTTCGAAAGTGCGAGACGTTAAAACCGTAGTGAAAGTACGCATGCACCGTGAGAGAAAAACTCGTGGGAATAAAAATTAAGCTACCCGGACGTCGCAAATTTGGTCTCAAAATATGCGCGATATTCGAGAAAAAAAGTCCTGAAAATGCCATGGCAACTGCTTTGCTCGTTGCAGACATATTGCGCGAAACGTCTAGAGGTGGGGGGCGGCGGATTCCACCCCCAGCCTTTTTAGGGTTACATGTAAATTGGCGAAATTGTTCAATTAACTATTATCCTAAAAGAGGGAAAGCTTCTTTTCTTCACTGATTCAAGTCCACTCGATATACAATGCACAGTTTACCATAACATTGAAACAAAATTGAGAACAGAATATTGTTTTTGGATCATTAGACGGTTATTAGTTATAAAAATTTGTCAAATGTCCCTTTATAAAGGATAATCTATTTTATCCCCCTTTGACTGCTGCGTTGAAACTTCTTTCGACCATTTTTTTCTTCAAGGTATAAAACAAGAAAAGTGAGATCAAAAAATGTAGTTTAATACTAAAATGTTAAGAATCGATGTATTTGATAATAGCAATTATTAGTATGCTACCGTACTTTAAGTCTTTATACTACTAGTATTGACTCATGCTGATATTGGCTGGTAAGGGTCGACAATGTAGAGGTGAAGGCATATCTGAAAACCTATTGAATCTGCTTACAGATAAAAGAAATTGATTATTCGGATTTCGAGTGTAACAAGCAAGATAAAGGAAAATGAACTCACTTTTGTCAAACTCTCACAAGCGAAATCGTAGCCATACCAAGGAACTCCGAGACAAATTTTGTTTGGCGAAATACCGAGCTGAAGATATTCATCGATTCCTAACCAAAAAAGATGAAATAAAAAAGGTGAAACTGACAGATAGACTGATTGATTGATTGATTGATTGATTGATTGATTGATTGATTGATTGCTACATTGACTTATTAATTCAGATAGTAAGTTACTTAGTTAGTTCGTTAGTTAGTTAGTTAGTTAGTTAGTCAGTAGTTCGGACCAAAAACCTTTCAAATCTTTAAAACAGTGTAATGATGAAAATATATTCAAACTATATGAATGAAACAAATAATAAGACGGACGTTATTTGTCATGTTTATTATTTGAATCTTGCAAGTATAGCCTTGTAAGTACTTCATATGGTTCTTGTTTGGAGTGTTTTCTAAAGAAACTGAATAAAAAATGCATCATTTATTTGTTAAAATGAAGCTTTTGCAGTGAATGAATCGATGCACTTGCTAGGGGGTCAGTGTGTCCTTATATAATTACAAGAATAACTTCACAGTCCGATCACGTTTTTCTCCGCCATGACCTTCTTTTTGCTCTCACAGTTTTGAGCTCCTAGCTCATTCCATGGATCCTACTAGTAGGATCCATGCTCATTCTCAAGTGTATAGTATGACTTTTGGAAAAAGGTCATTTACTTGGGTAAGAACGTGGAGCTCTAAAATGTGTGTACAAGCAAATGATAATATTCATGAAAAAGTACCTGCTTGAAAAGTTTATTCCTTGAAATTATACGTCATCAACACGTTTACTATGTGACTGAATGATCCATCTCGTTAGTTAGCTACTTTGGATACAAACATTGTTATAATCTCTATATTGTGCACTTAAAAAATACTTTAAGGACGGCACCACGGAGGGTGATGGCAGGGAGGTCGCCTGCTGTTGTTTTCAAAATAATGAAATTCAGAGGGGTTTTTGCGTTTTTTTTAACACCCCCCCCCCATTAGTCTGGAAATTACCGATAAAACTTTTCGGGACTAGTTCCCCGACGAGACTCCCGGCTCACCTTTTTTCAGTTTTCGGTCACTGGCTGTAAATTTTGACCGGGAAAATTCTACCCCCCCCCTCCCCCACACACACATATACATTATTTGAGTTTTCGGGCGCTGGCGGGAAGAAAATTGCCGGAATTGTTTTTTTTTTCCGACAGATTATCCCCCCCCCTTAAGATTTTACCCTGGGGTCGCCCTTGGTTATACGCACCTTGTATGACTTGAGGAAGAGGTGCATTGGCCATAGCTAACCACTGGATGAGGATGTCGTAAGCCATAATCAAGATGTAGTCTAGAATTTCAGCCAGAGATTTATAATCATAACAACGTTGTGCCATACAATTTGGCATCGACGTACCGTCAAAAGTTATCTGAAAGCAAAACAAGTTACTATTAACGAGTAAATTCTTAGACGACCATCGGATTCATGATTGGCAACAATATAGATTTTTTTTTTCAGCTGACTAACGCTTGCAAAGGGATGATTATGCAAAACATATATATACCAACTACGAAGTGCTATCTTGGCAAGCTTGGCGGTGTTACGAGGATATAGGTACGTATGCAGAGTTTGTTATTTGTCTGTTTGTTTTATTTTTTCACCATGCAATAGAGTCAATTGCAAATAATACAATTCAGTGAGAAACAATGAAATATAATACATAGCAGGAACAGAACATAAACATAAAATGTTTGAAGTACAATGTCCCTATAGTATAATAAAACTGATCCTTATTTGAGTGATCATACGCTTGCTAAGCAGGTAAACCCCATAATTATACATTTCTGTTTATACATCTTAAATCGGTTATTAATTAAAGACGCTCTTTGTGGCTGGATACATGTAAAATCTACGCAAATATTGATTATAAATAAAAAAATCACACTCAATTGAATA
Source organism: Eucidaris tribuloides (assembly GCA_001188425.1). Classification (NCBI taxonomy): domain Eukaryota; kingdom Metazoa; phylum Echinodermata; class Echinoidea; order Cidaroida; family Cidaridae; genus Eucidaris; species Eucidaris tribuloides. Next base: position 34,429 of record JZLH01S0636653.1, on the reverse strand, counting down.
TATGAATATAAGAACGACCCAAGTCCATGGGAGGTCATTTTGAGTAAATTAAGAAAAACTAAATATTTTCTTTTATCATAATTCACCTTCACGTGATTTGTGGGGGAGTCCTTTTATTTGATGGACTTGGGTCGTTTTTTGAATCATATGGACTTGGGTAAGACTTTGAATCATATACATAGTAACTAGTAAGTTACTATAGTAAGTGTCTTCTAAAAAGAGAGAGGGCGCAATAATATGAATATAAGAATGACCCAAGTCCTGGACTTGGGTCATGGTTACATGCATACTAGATTTCGCTCCTTTATTTTTGGCACTTCCGGGTTGAATTAAAATTTATCATTTATAGACAAGATGATCCAATGTATAAGCAACAGTTTTCCATGATTAACTCAATTTGGCACAAAATTGAACTTGTGTCGTTTTTATATTCAGATATTCAATTTCTTCAGCTGGGCTCTCTTTCACTTGATGTATACTGATCAGCCTGAATTTCAAAAGTCTGGAATAATAGTCCAACGTTGAATTATTGCAAGTATACAGTAGTGTAAAATAACTTAATTCTACTGCAAATCCAGTCCCTCAAGCGTAAATTCATCATCTTTCGAGTTTACTTTAGGCAACAGGAGCTTATTGTCATATACGAAACCGTAAAACTAACCATTGCATGGGGGTTCGCTTTTCGAAAGGCGTCTGCAACCATTTTCACCATAGAAGTCAATATAGGCGCGTTCTCTGGAGAGAGAGGATACTCGATATCTAGATTGACGCCATCCATGAAGTTCGCTGTGGCCTTGCTGACTGCGTCGTCAACCCATACTTTCCGCAGTGTTTCATTGAAAAGTACGGTAGCATTAAAGTTGCCTAAATTGATCAAAATTTTGGAAAATTGATACACGTTTAATGTCATAATTTTGGTGTAATAAATTGCGTGGTGCCACTGGGATATTTTGGTAAACAGAGAAAGGGGTTAAGACTGTCAGGGTGCTTCAAGAAGTGGCAAAATGTATGTTCTCTGGTTTCAGTAACTAGTGTTCGTTTTCATTAAATGACTTAAGACTGATAAGGTAAACAAGTAAATACTTTTTGTATAGTGATGGTTTTGGTGTTGGTGTTGTTGTTGTTGGTGGTGATGGTACTACTAGTAGTAGTAATAATAGTAGTACTAGTAATAGTAATAGGAGAAGCAGAAGTATAGTAGTAGTAATAAGTAGTGGCAATTGTTATTGAAAAAGTAGGAAGATGACCAGCACTTGTGGTAAGAATAGTAGAATAGAAGTAGTGCGAACAGATTAGCAAGTTCAAACTCCAGAAAAGATATAAGTAGTGAGAGTAGTAGAAGTAGTATTAGAAGAAGTAGAAGTTGTAGTAGTAGTAGAAGTAGTAGTAGTTCTAGAAAAAGTAGATGTAGTAGAAGTAGAAGTAGAAGTAGAAGTAGAAGTAGTAGTAGTAGAAGTTGTAGTAGAAGAAGCAGTAGTTTTAGAAAAAGTACTAGTCATGGTAGTAGTAGTAGTAGTAGTAGTAGTAGTAGTAGTAGTACAGAAGTTATATCAATAATAGTAATAGGACTAGTAGTAGTAGTAGTAGTAGTAGTAGTAGTAGTAGTAAAGAAGTAATAGCAATACTAATAGTAGTATGAGAATATCGCGCAGCATCCCAAACTGTAATGTAAGCATAGAAAACAAGAACATCATCATTCTCCTTTAACTACGTACCTGCCTGCAAGATTCTGATGCCCTTGGAGTGTGCGTAACACATGAGTTCATTGATAGGCGGTCCAAAGAGCACCACTGTGGTGATGTGATCCCAGTCATACTGCTTCCAACTCGGCCCGCCGACGGAAAAGGCGAGAATCTGTATCGGTAATATGAACGGGGTGATAACTGATGATTGAACTGATATTTCCGTTTTTAAAGGTAAACAGGAAATTAAAGAATGAATTTGCAAATACTTGTGTTATGTACAGAATGAGAAAGACTACAAGGAATTTCATCATTTGCTTTAAAAAAAACAGTCTTTGGCAAAATGAATGAAGAGTATATGGAACATGAATGAGTTTTGTGCATATGATCTTATTTTATTTAAATATTTGGGGTTGTGCACTTAATGATATTACGACAATTTCATAAGTAACATGACAGTAATCAACAAACTATGCCCTTTGTTTTAGGGGGTTTTTTTTACCGTACAATAATTAGAACAACAATCCAACAAAAAATTTTTTTGTCTCGCTAACTAATTTTCTCTAATTTCTACACAAAGAGGTATGTAATACGATTACTGATTAATTCATGAAAAATAGTGTATGAAATTTTGTCTTATTTCAAACTTATATGTAGAAGTGCATTAAATGGTTTTGTGATGATTCTAGTGACATAAACAAATAATCAAAGTATGATCTTGTTTTTTGTCCCGTTAACTAGTTATTTTCTTTGTCTTCTACGCAGAGTACTTTTCATAAATATGTGAGAATGCTGTCCTTAATAGTTCGTTCTATATATCTATTTTAAATGTTACACATCGTATAACGGGCGTCGTATTTGAAATATCTACGTTCAAGTTGCCACATTCTACCTTATTAAAACAATAAGAACACATGATAATTGTTTTGAAATATTCTATAAACCTGAAACAAAGCCTTTAACTCAGTAATCGTGTTTATTATTTCACTATCCGAGACATTCATTAATACTAACCAGTCTCAAAATGTACGTACCTCTTTCTTCGGAGTCGTTTTGATTGGGTCACACAGTGACGGGTCCGAACACGGACAGGTCGCCCTGACTGAATTATGCAGTAAAGCAGTGGCTCCCAGACCGCAAAAGCACAACATACACGAAACTGCAATACACGGGACTAGGAATAATGAACCATCCATTTCCGCAAATGCTTTACCTACTGTCACCGTAACTCCTCCGAGACCTATCTAATTTACAGATATGTTATGTTTCCAAAAGGTAAGTGATTTGTGCTTTCTGTTTCCCCTAAATTCATTAGCCTAGTGTTTGAAGCTCCTTGCCTATCCTAACGACACAAACATTCCGCGTTTGATTGAGTCGGGAATATGAAGAAATCCATGTGTATACAGAGTATACTGCCCACCGGGTCACCGTGCACCAAATGATACGTATAACTGTTATGCGGAAATTCGTATCGTATGCCTGTGTAGCTTGGATTGACGAATATAAAGTATCAACTCAGTAACAATCAATTAAACTACATTTATGCATGTTGGCATTCATACAGTATTTCCAATAGGCTTTTTGGGGTCACGAGTTTATCCAACCATGAGAATCACACTGAAAGAATAGGACACAGCAGAACAGAAACCAAAACGGAATAGGATAGAAAAAACCCCAGAAATTCCTGAAAGTTCGTTCGCACACGGAACTGCATTATCGTAAACACGAGCAGTATACAAGGTAAGATTTATTGTTCTTAAAATGTACTAACTAGCACACACACACATACACACACACACACTCACACGAGAAAGTCACACCACATCGATTAAGCACCAAAAAGAGGACAAGCACCGACGCATAGCAGATAAAGACACATGCAGACATAAACACACACACAGCAACTACCATAACAAAACACACACACGAATACAGAACCGCCATATCAGCACACACAACAAATGAAAAGAATTTACACCCACATACAGGCACCATCAGACAGGATACAGACAAACACACAACAACAGACACACAATGCAGACCAAAGACACTATCAACACACACAACAAACACATACACAACACTAGACACAGCAAAAAGTAAAGACACATATCCGAACGCAACAGCCCCCACAAACACACGACATATTCAGACACACAGCGGACTACACACGCACAACAAAAAGATTAACGCGACTACACACACACACACACACACAGTGAAAAAGGTAATAAAGCCTACAGCCCGAGCAGATGTCATTAATCCCCACAGCAGCGACAGCAACACAACACACACACACAATGCACACCACACAACAACACACACAGCACCCACAACACACAACACACGACACACACACACACATCGCACGTTCCCACATACACACCAACACACATACACTCACACACACATAACACACAACACACAAGTCACACACACAACACACATTCACACAACACACACCACACCACACAGTTGCAACACACACACACACACACAGCACACACACAGCACACTAGGTGGGCGACACAGACACACACACACACACACAGCACAACAATCACACCACACACTGCAGCGTATTTACTAGAAATAGAAAGAAACAGGCCACAGGGACCAGAGCCATACTCTCTACCAACCACAGAGACAGACATACAAAACAGACAATACGGATCACACTCGTATGGACCGTCTACACCACACAAGACAAACACACCACGTCACCCAATACAAGACCACCCACCCTCTCCCCCTTATTTGAAATTCTGGACATTCAGAAAATTGTGGGGTTTTCGCAGTGTAATATTTACGGAATTTAGTGTTTTTTGACATTTTCGTCCCTAATGGTTTATATCCTTCTTAAGATTTTAACATGGTGCTGCCTCTGCTGAATAGTAATAAATAATTACAATAGACGGATGATGCAATTATTGTTCATGAAATTCCGCCGGGGGGGGTGGGAGCACTGTCATTACAAGGTGTACACCTTGCGCGTTTATGGACTTGCAAAATGGACCCTAAACAAGTAATATGTCGATCTCAGAATACCCTAAACAATTTGCCACACAAGAAACTTCTCAGAAACAGTTTCAGGAGGAGGAGCTTATCGATTCAAAAAGTGCATATATTACTACGGCGCGATTAGCACACGTCAGGCGGCATGCATCGGTCACGCAGGGTCAGCTCAAGTCCAGCGCACGTGCGATCTGAGTGGTTGGCAAGAACCCAAAAATCTTTCTCAACTCATTCCTCATTCCTGTTAGTTGCTATAGCTCTGTCTTCCTTTAAGTATCCGCCTGTTTCTGTCTAAAATGCGTTTGATAAGCTCCCCCAATTAGCTTATTTGCGCCCAAGGGGACACAATTTTCGAGCCTTAGATAATAGGCCTACTTGACGAAACAGATAAGTTCAAGGCAACAAACGTTTTCCCAAAGCAGGAACATTTGCCATTACAATTATTTTGTAGCAATTATCTCTATTTTGACGGGCATAAATGCACTTTGGGCAATGTGGGTGATACTGTTCTTTTCAAAGCAGCAATTGCGATATATGCCCACCCTCCCCCTCCTCACTACACAAACACAAACAGACGCAAACATAAATATAGCAGCACACAACAGAAATACACCAATTACATAAATTGATTTGAATTATGACTTTATTTCCACAAATCTTAAAACGATACGTTATGGCCAAAGATATAATAATTTCATAATCGTGTAAATAAAAATCATACTTCTTACGAAATGATGCACAATAACATGACTTATATCGAAATGCTATGCATGTACACTACAAACCAGGAATGTCGATCGGGGGAGGGGGGGGTGTGAAAATATTGGGGCAAACATATCCATTTCCAAAAATTATGACAAGAGAAATAAATACAGCCTAATACAAGCATTAAAGGGGGAAGGAGCCAGCAACTAACAGGCATAAGATAAGAATAAAAATGACATTGTGAGTATTGTGAGAATTATGGTACATGGTGATAAAGACAGCCTAGATAAGGGGTACTTTGTGATACTCACCCTCAGCAAGGCCCTATAGATTACTTAATTTGTGTTTATTTTACGTCTTTGCAATTTTTATCGCGGGATAAAACTTGCAGAAACAGCTATGGGGAGGAGCTTATCGATTCAAACAGTGCATACATTACCACGGTGCGACTAACACACGTCAGGTGACATGCATTGGTCACGCATGGTCAGCTCCAGACCAGTGCACGTGTGATCCGATTGGTTGGCAAGAACTCAAATATTTTCTTAACGTATGCCTGTTAGTTGCTGGCTCCTTCTCCCCTTAAGAACCCGTCGAGGGCAAGACACTACAAACCATAACTCGACATAAAAATGCTACTTGGTATACCCAATTGTCAATTTCTTCGCGAGTTCCGCGCACAAAATTGCAAAATAGTACTTTGCACACAGAGCGCCCCGAAAATGTTTGACATTTTTTCTTACTCTTGCCACAAGTCCACAGAATGGATCGACGCGACTGCTATAAACCAAGATTGCCTCTAACAACCTGAGAGCGTGGTCGAGGCTTATCTGACATAGCATCAATTCATATATTCAAGTTAGAGTCCAGGTACAGAAAGTAAAGTTATATATAAACAAGTTTATGGGATATCTTGTTACAACAGGTCACTACCAAGAAAAATCGATAGATACATAAATATTATTAACGTGTCTGTTGGTATTTAGCTATACATGAATACAATTAGCCAAATAATATTCCCAACAATACCAGCATGGCACGGCATACAGCAGTTGCACTGATATTTGGTAGTCATGCATACAATTTTCATATAATGCGACCTTAAGTGTACAGTTCAAGAATATTCACAACATTAACTTGTTAATCAAGTTCCTTTAAGACACAAATAGAGTCGTCCCTACAAGTACTAGGCCAGAAAACAACTGTTCTAAAGCCTAAGTATATTTTTGGTAATAGTTAAAAAATGAAACTCCTTGCAATGTTTTTTGATAGACCTATATGATCTATTAATGCCCTGAAAATTGCTCGCTCTGAAACTCTCCCATTTTAGAAAAGTTACTCAACATGTGAAATGTCGGTGGTGGGGGCAGACTGAAAACTTGATTCGTCCGGCTTTCCTTCGTGCCTCCGGTGCGGGATTATACGGAATAAAACGGTAAAAAAAATAAGAAGACAAAATCAAAAGAGAGAAAAGGATGAAGGAAGAGAGGCGGGGGGGGGGGTGGCGAGGAGGAGAAGGGAAGAGGCAAGTGATGAGAACACACTTTACCCGACATCCACATGTATCTCCCGCTCCAGTGGCTCAAGAAAACTTGCTAATGCAGCCCACATCGCCTTCGTTTGATTGCGAGCGACGGGGTCGTCGCTGTAGTCGAGACTTTCGGCGGTCCACATGCCCACACCGTGCATCCCGATCTCCTTGGCGTAGTTGTAACGCAACTGGAGACTCGCAGGATCCTGATACCAAACCTGGTGCATCTCACCGGTGGTAAGGTTCTGTTGTAAAGCAATAGTAATCATTCACTGCAAAGACTGGGATGTTAAATTTAACACCCATGGTGTTGCACAACATAGATGCCAGACGTGGTGTAAAATATTAACACCACGTGTGCTATTTTAACACCAAAGGAATTATGTCAAACACCAACACTTTTCAGGTATTCACATTATGCAAAACCCAAGTTTTTGCAGTATTGAGACATCAATTATTTCCAATTATCAACATAGAGGAAATGCCTCGATAAAAAGAGACCCATCCCCACCAAAAAAATTAAATTGAATAAATACATAATTGAAAAATAAATATATATATAAATAAATAAATAAATAAATAAATAAATAGATAATGAATAAATAAATGAAATAAATATATTAAAAAATCCTGTTTATGTTTTCTGTTTCACTCAGATTTGAAACTGTCATTTCCGCAACGGTTTGAATAAAGTAACCAGAACAAGTAATTCTTAGCACTTTTAGCATGAGAATATGCTGACCATGTCAAAATTATCCTGTGGACAGGCTATAAGAACCCTGTGATCACAGCTTCGATTACCGTAAATTCATGTTAAAACAAAGACGACTATAGTTTCACCAAGAATAAATGGGCAAGGAACGTCTCCACTTTGGCCTTCTGGTGGTTTAATTTGAATTAGTATATGAAGAGTTTATTTCCATAAGGAACTACATCCATCTTTGTTACTTCAGAGAAAAGGATTTTGTTTACCATATTTTATGCAGGCATCTATGGATTTTCCTATGGTTGCTTTCACAATTGAGTTTAAAACTTTTGCTCAAAGACAGGTACCTACCTGAGTAATGGTGTGATATCAATAACTCAATTTTTGTCAAAAGTGGATGCAGTCCGTTTTGGAACCGAGCTCTTCATATTGTCAATTCAATCATTTTATGAACGAGGGTTTTAGTTATGAATCTACCAGTACTGCATGCCCTACACCTGTATACAGAAAGCATATTTACACCGACTGGGCAGTGTGCATCCTAGATTAAAGGAGTTGTCTTCACTTTATTTAGCTGGAAGTAAAAGAAAACGCTTATCATCACCACTTAATTATTCAAAGTATTGCTGTTATGAACATGGGCCCATACTAATCTATAGGACAAAATGAACATGTGACCATGACACTTTTACAGTTTAGCCTCTGTAGAGTTCTTGGCTATTGCACGTGTTTCCAGCCTAATTCGGGTCATTTCACGGAAGAGATTAATCAAAAAACTCTAATTATAGAAATAAGTTTCTTTTGAACGCATCCCCCCCCCCCGGCTACAGTCCTGGAATTCGAAATATTTCGATACCGTGCAATGTGCATACAAACAGAATAATTCAAGTGTTTATCAGGTCATATAACCGTCCTCTATCCGATTTGAATTAAGCGTTGCAAATGGCGCACAGCAAAGTGTGGCCACCTGAAGTGATGAGATTTTGGAGGAAAAATTTCTGCCAAAATTGTTTTGATTTTGGAATATGGGTATCTGAGAAATTGCCTGCGCTGTATCATGGTTATAATAGAACAATTCTACGAGGACAATATGAAGGGGGTAAATGATTCCACGGGGGGGGGGGGATTATTCTCAGGTCTAACACGATGAATGGGAACGCCTGAATATCCAATTGATGGCACACTGACTACACTTAAATAAGTTAAGAAGAACGGTGTTTAGCGTTCAAAATTAATATCAAAATTTTGCTCAGTCGACTGTGCGCTCTGCTGTTACTATCCGCGGAGTTTATGCCAGTAGATGACAGAACCAGAACCAGATATAAACACAACAAAATTATTGATAAACAGTTGTTAAGTAAAGTAAAAGAGAAAAAAAATTGAGTATGGTATTACGCTGGATATCTATTTCCAATTAAAGGTGCATTGATAAGCACAATTCTAGCTCGGTTTTGGCCTCAGTTTCTTTTCTTCTTCCCTTTTCGTTTTTTTCCTTTTTTTTTTTTTTGGGCGCGGCGCGATTGGGGGGGGGGGCACGTGCCCCCCGTGCCCCCCCCGTAGTTTACGCCACTGAGCATGGCAAGCGGCATGACAGCAGTCTGCACTCTGATATTTGGTAGTCATGCATACAATTTTCATATAATGCGACTTAAGTGTACAGTTCAAGAATATTCACGAACATTAACTTGTTAATCAAGTTCGCTTAAGACCTA
>JZLH01S0636653.1:0-10612 GCA_001188425.1 Eucidaris tribuloides | reverse complement strand
CTATTGTGCAACACCCTTGGTGTTAAATTTAACACCATAGTTTTTTGTAGTGTACCGTTGGAAAAAAACAAACAACATTCGTATGTGTCTACTGGCATGGACGTCAGACTTGAGTGTCAGAGAAGACAGTCATACGTACCACTCTCCACCACACGGACTCCTTTGGAATGGGCGTAGACATAAGCTCATCGTCGGGAGGACCAAATATAACGACAGTGGTGATGTGATCCAAGTCATACCTCTCCAGTCGTACGTGTGGTTAGCACTGGTGCTCTCACCGGCAAGTGCAACAATCTGGTGTGAAGAATTAATAAAACACCGGGTGTTATATTAAAAACCCACTGGTGTTGCCCGATATGGATACTGGACATGGTGGCAGAGGCGCCACCACAGGGAGGACAGGGCGGGCAGCCACCCCTATTGTTTTCAAAGCGATGAAAATCAGGGGATTTTGAGTGTTTCTCGATTTGGCTGTTTGGCCAAAATGAAGGAAGTTTTGGCTGCTTGGTCGAAAACTGTGGTATGGTAAATTCTAAAATCCTCCCCCCCCCCCCACACACACACACTATTTGAGAACAGTGGAAAAAATGGCCGGGAAAACTGGAACACCGAAAGGATTACCTTCACTACTAAAGAAAACAATCTTTAACACAAAAGGAGTAAAAGTTGAGGCTATACCCGCGTATCTGTATTGGGCGACACAGCCGAGTGCGTAAATCTGTACCCCAGAATTGCAGTTTTACAGAGGTTGAAACACTGGTTGATAACGATTGCATTAATTACACGGGCTAAATATGGATTTCTCTTTTCCCCGTTGCACGCCATTGACTGAATCATTTTTGGAAACATTCCATCAATTATATCAATTCATTTATTTTGCCCACGGTCACTCACTTCAGCCTGCTGGCTGTTCTACAGTGAATCCATGAGGGTGATACATAAATCAAAGCAAAAACAAAACAAAAGTAAAGACACGTGTACAATATATAATCCAATGCTGCGTAGAATAATACGCAAACACACATACATTTAAACATCGACCCATTTACAACATTTTCCCATAAATCAATAAATTTTCCGTCAGCTAAAAAATATTGTTTTACCACAAAGAGCTGTGACACCCGACACGCCCATTTCTCCTGCGTGCTCAACACTGTTAACTAATCAGGCCAGAAGTAAAGAGAAACACTAGTTTCGTTTACTTTAATTTTACTTCCCAAAATTGGGAACAACTAAGTCAGCATACAAATGGGAAAAAAGCCAGTCAGCAGATTAATCATTTGTTACTGAGCCAATGAGTACAAAAATCCATTATACGTATATTAGGCATTGTAGAAATTCTTTTACTAACATTTTCTGAAAACACTATGCAGGGTTATGCAAAGTTGTATTTGATCCACCATTTACAAAGTAGCTATCGTTAGTTGCAAATACTCCATCTTTGCATACTTCACTCAAATAAACGGAAAGTTAACTTACCATCACAGGCGTCAAATATTATCTGCGATTAGTACAGGGTAGATCGGCTATGGCATATCGGTAACTGGTTAATCTTGAAAATTCTTGTCAATATGGCTGCAGCATTACACCAGCAAACTATGGATTAAATTCAAATACTGCTAAGTTCTATCTAGGCAGTTCTTCTATTTTTTAGTTGCAGTTAGTTCGTTGTTGTTGTTTTTTTTGTCTTTTGATTAGAAATACTTGTCGTGATTAAAGCCACAGGCTAACAATGATCACAGTTAAAAATGTAAGGTACATAATCTTCCATGCCTAAGTGTCTTTGATAAGGTCTAAAAATGAAGCCCTGAAAAATGTATTTCAAAATGATGATTTAGTGCTATAAAAAAGTGAGAATCCACAAGCACTCAAGTTGAACGGATTCGCCTACTCACTTACTCCCATAGACTTACTGTGTGTAGATCTAGCTATGCTATTTTATCCTCAACTGGGGTGAATGTTGTTTATGCATATCTTGCCTGTAGCAGCATAACTTTCCAAACTATTGAATTTTAAGGTGTCTAGTTGTCCATTTTAACACTACTGTAGCAGAGATATCAAAGTTTAACAATCTTTTTCAATTGAAGCTCCACAATGTTAGCCCATTACTTTAACAAAATGAATCAATATAGTTGATGAATGCTTATACAAAATTTCAGACTTACCTGGTTACTAGTACAATGTTATATATTGTTATTGGTTTTATTTCGCTAGTAAATCTAAACTCTTCAAACATAATTGGATCACATTTAAGCACATTTTGATACAATTAATTACTATGACATGACATCAATTCAAGTCGGTGCAGATATCTTTTCTCCAGTACATGATCTAGAGAAGCCATGCCCGAATCAAATTCGACATTGTCACTTATGATAGTGCTGGGAAATATGTAAGTTCTACTGTTTAAATCATTTCATAATTAGTAAGCCAGATTATGAGATTAGTAGCAACACAAGATGGTTTGACATCTAGGATACAAGTTTAGATTGCTATATTATTATTGCGATATTCCCGTTAGTATAATATGTTCGTTATAATGGCAATCAGTTTGTCGGACTGTGTCCTATTCTACGGTACATTCCAAACTTGCACTGTAATTTTATGCCCCTGTAAATTTGGTTTGATTTGTTACGAGCAACATTGTATTCAAAGTACCCCAGAGTATGCAACACTCAATACTCATATTTTTTTGTAGACCATAACCACAAGTCACGATCAATTTATTCTTTATAGTTTGTGTTGGTAATTGAACATTGTATCATACTCGAGATGCACAAGATACCTTTGTATTCATACAGGTTCACATTTAAGCCTCAAATTCAAATATACTCTACCGTTTCATAAATTTTATTTATGAACTCAAGCTCAAGTACAACATTCACTGAACATTTATGCGCATAACATAGATACGCTTTATATTTAAATTTTATACACATGTATAATTAAATCTGCTTAGAGGCAGAAACATAACAACTTTACATATTATTTTTACCTGTACTTGAATTAATCGTCTATTTACCTCTTTCTGTCGTGTAATATTGACTGGTTTACACAGTTCCGGATCTGCACACGGGCACGGCGGTGGGGCGTTGGCCGACTGAACAACAACAATGAGAGAACAAAGGCACAGTATGAAACAAGCCAAGCTACGGGTCACCTCCGACGAATCCACGGGTATACGCCGAGGCTGCCGTGAGACTTTCGCCTTTTTTGAACAGACGACCATTTTCAGGAAAAAATAGTAAAATCACGGCAATCGTATACGACAATTTCACTAAAATTCCTCGTCTTTTAACGCAATATTTGCTCCGTCCTTTCTAGAAAATCAAAGTCGTTTATACAGTTTATAATCTACTAAGACGTGATAAACAGCGTATACTGAGAATAACAGGACTATCACTGAAATATTTGCTAAAAACCTAAAGTGACATCAATCCACGTAATTTCAGCGTACTTCCAGTAAACATAACAGAGTTAATGTCAGGTGACCTCCTATGGACACTGACAATTTCCAGTAGACTCGCTTCAAGACCCACTCAAAATCATTTTCACAGCGCGGCTGGTCTTCTCTCCCACTGACGTATAGTCCATTGACGGATAGAAGATTAGATGGAGGAGTCTATTACGCAGGACGGCATGGGAGTACATGTATACTTAAAAAGGGTATAGCGTTAAAGGAAAAAAAAAACACCTCTCGATTCCGACCCATTTTCCACGAATGTCCTCATGAGTCATGCCCGCATCACCAGACCCTTCCCCCTTGCTTTACAGTCGTCTAGCAGTGTCAAGTTTCTCGTTTGTGATAGTCTCTGAACTCCAAATCTTGATCTTGCACTGGCTCATACCTAGGATTGACTGTGTGTCTCCCCCCCGCCCCCCCCCGCCCCCCCCAGACACACACACCTCTGAAAAATAAATCCCAGTTTTAGATGTGGGCCCTTCGTGAAGTTGCTGTTGTTTCTATAGGGTCTTATCTTTTTATTGGAAAATGGGTCTAGAGATCATGCATAAATGAATAAATCATTGATCGATTGGTATTTTCAGCAGTAAAATGGTGACATTATCTAGCTTTTCGTGTTTTCATGAGATTTGGAAAAAATTCCTTTATTTTTTCATTGCTACATGTACATTTGGAATAATTGAGTAAATTACAATTCTTAAAACAACTAAATCACACACACACACACACACACACACACACACACACACACACACACACACACACACACACACACACACACACACACACACACACACACACACACACACACACACACACACACACACACACGCACAAACACATAGATGATACCCCCACATATACATCATTGCTAAATCAGTTATCCCTCTCCATGGGAAAATCAAAGTATTACGTAAATGTGTACAGTAATTAAATATTATAATATTGAACGATTGTGTGCATGTACATTACATGCGTCTGTGTGTGTGTTTGTGTTTATGTGTTAGTGTGTGTGTGTGTGTGTGTGTCTGTGTGTGCATGTGTGTCTGTGTATATGTGTGTGTGTGTGTCTGCAAGAAGGTAGGATAAGTGTTGCATTGTGAAGAAATTCATTTCCACATGCACCCACATAATAACATTTCATAAGTATCATATTTTTGATTAAAACATGCCTTTATAATGTCAGAGAGTCCTAGTATCATTTGTTTTTCAAAACTTCGCATAGGCCTTTCTCGGTTAAGTTTTGTTTTTTATCATAGCTTTTCGTGTTTTTTTTAAAGTAAGTGATGGTTTTCATATAAATCGTATATACTGAAGTGTATTAATCACTTAAACAAGTATATACGTACCCTTAAGTATAAACAAATGACGGATCGATTTACTTTAAGGGAATACTGTTGTAAATCTTGTTTTATTTACAGTTACGTTCTTAGGCAACACATTTCATGACTGGAGTCGAGTAACATAACCAAACCTGGTACACAGTAACTTCAGGTCAAAGGTCACCACGCGTGCTTATCATATGCGTTTTATCCCAAAGATAGAACAACGTCGTAATCAAATAACTTTAACTGACCTTTAACAATTGTGTAACAAAGGTATTTATTACAGACAATTTTTTTAAAGTAATGACAAGACACGACGACAGAAAAAAAATATTATATAAAACATTCATAGCGGGAAATGAAAGCAAAAGTATTTTAATATTATATCAAATATTAAACATTCATATTCCGTCCTCTCCAATTTAATTTCCCAAATTCAAGTGTGTACCATGCGTTCTAGACTTTGTGTACTAAGTTCTCATACACAGAAGTATTCATAGACTAGTAGATGAATGCTAAATAAGCCTGATGTGACTCGTTCCAGTGAGCTCCACACAGGTCGTGTTTGTGCATTTTGGAAATTCTAGAAAAATACTTATTTTAAAATTTGACAGACAAGACCTTTGCAGCGTGTACACTAAAAGCTGAAGTGATGTTTTATCATGTTTCCAAATGGCTGCAAAAGAAGCACTCTTTACTGCACAAATTAGCAATGTTCCTAGCTTAAACAATTTGGAGTACGTAGCCCTATACGTACAAAATCCTCTGTGCTATCAGTGGATCTAATAAGGTCTAAAATAAGCCCTGACAACATTTCCTTAAAATTATCATTAGATACTTTTGAAAAGTGAGTGCTATGAAAACCCGGATTAATCATGCCCCATGTCCCCTTCCCCCAACTGCTGTGCTACAATAAAGAGTAAACCTGATGCAAACATATCATTCCAGTGGTAGCATAACATTCCGAAGTGTTGTATTCTTGGGTGTTTATTTGTCCATTTAAAGACAGAGATTGGGATTTTCACACCAGAAAACCTCAAAATGAATGCAAGCAGCTTAAATCGTTCACAATGTGAAGATTAGTACAAATGAACACCTGTCATGAAACCTTCAAATTTTGCAAGTGACGGCCACGTTTGGTTAGTTCCAGAATTGTCCGATCAGCCGTTAGCCGAAGGTCGCGCGGAGTTTAGCCGTTTCACCAATCAGTGTGTTCCGCTGGTCGTGCGAACGTATACAGGACCTAGATCCGCAATTTGAGCAAAATTTAAACTCGCAGAAAGAACGATATTCTGGTAACATATCATTATTATTTTTTCTCATGAAATAACAAGTTCGTGACGTATGGATCTCAAACTTTCAACACACCATTTGTAAGTACTTAACTACTGTTTGGTAATCATAATTATGGGAAGTGATAGTCTTGCAAATCCTGAAATCTATCTTTAAGTCCACTACATATATCAAAGTTTGTCAATTGTGTTTCCAAATTGAAGCTCCGCGATGTTAAATCTTGTTTCTATGGTTTGCTAAATGCAAGGAAGGCATCCCACATGGCTTCGGTCTGATTCTTTGCTAGAGGATCATCGCTGTAATCCAGACAATCAGCAGTCCACATGCCGACTCCATATATTCCCTTATCCTTGGCCAGGTTGTAACGAAGCGTGGAACTCATGGGATCGTCGTACCACATCTGAAACATCTGACCTGAATTCTCGTTCTGAATTTTGTCAGAAATAGTAGAAGAAGTAGCAGTAGTAAATGTATTAGTAGTCAATAGAGGAGATATCGTCGTGCGCATGGCAAAATGTCGTTAGCACGTGCTTTCAGCAAAACGCGCGCATGATAAAATGTTGTTTCAGCCAAGGCTGCCACTGGTAAGGGAAATCCCCTACCGTAGGGGATTTTGGCCTTGCGTAGGTTGTAGGGGATACCTACGGGGAAAATGACCTTCCATAGGGGAAACGTGGTTTTTTTTTTGATGATTTGTAGGGGCTGTAGGGGGTTTGACAATGTTCAGAAATATTCTTGAAATTCTCGATGGATTTCCGATATTTTCGTTCATTTTGTCCATCTCCGGCGAAGAAATCGTGATCAATATTTTGCATCTACTAAGGTTATTTTGTAGGGGGAAAACACACCTTCGTAAGGGAAACATGGGTTCGTATAGGGAAAATTGGGATAAATAGGCGTAGGGGAAAAGTGGTGTGCGTAGGGGAAAATACGCATGCGGCGTAGGGGGAAATCAAAATTTTGAGTGGCAGCCCTGGTTTCAGCAAAACGTGCGCATGGTAGAATGTCGTTTCAGCAAAACGCGCACATGGCAAAATGTCGTTATAACAGTATATTGCTTTTAACGTTACGCCCATTGGCTTATTTCACATGAAATCAAAGTATTGTGATCTTTTCGGTCCTTTTTTTAAAGTGTTTTGGGCAGAAATATGGAATAATTGTTTTTTGTCAAGTTAGAGGCAATTTACTGTTAACGACATTCTGCTCAGAGCACTTGCTAACGGCATTATGCTATGCACATGTTTTGCTGAAAGCACTTGCTAGCGACATTCTGCCATGCGCACGACGCTGTCTTGTCACGGGTGGGGCAAGGGGGACAAAAACACCGAAGGTGAAAAAGTTAAACACTCGAGCGGCAGAAAAACGCCCCGAGAACACATAAAGAATATTTACCAATGGAAAATCTAACCTTCAAACCACTTCCTCCTACATTAAAACGGTTTAATAATCTATTCTTATCATACCTATCCGTTGAATAGGTTCGCAGATAACCAAATCCATCAAAAATGCTAACAAATTAATAAAAAAATACATTAAGTTTTAAAAATCGAGGGGGGCAAGTCCCCCCCCCCTATCCCCCGGGGATTGGCGCCCATGGTTTTAGTAGTAGGACACTGGAAACTGATAGGGCTGATGGTTCTTTTAGCAGGACCTAGTATTTTTTCCAGGGCACTATATCACCCAAAAATATTAACAATCATGCCGGAAAATTGGAATTAATTGGGGTTTTCAACAATGACATCTCCTTATTTAAGAGTCTAGTGACTAATGAACTTTAAACGGTCAACTTGGTCAACTGTATTTATTTATTGAGATGCGACCTTTCCCGTCTAATCCGGGACGCTTCATCAGGCTGACCGATCTTTGGCAGCAGTTGGATGTTGACCCGGTCAAGCAATTTCGCTTTAGGGACTGGAAAAATCTATGACATCCTCTTCTCTCCCCATTTTGAAGTTTTCAGGTGTTAGAGTGGGTCATCTGTACCCCCCACAAAAAAGTTAAAACTTCTTATACTAGAGTACTTGAATACCTAAAATCCAATGACACTCACCCCCCCCCCCTCCACACACACACACACACACACACACACACACACAAACACACACATATCATTTTGTCACAGCAAGAACGCCCTTAGACACACTTTTCCAAAGACCCGTCACCGCAGTAAGAATCTTATGAAACTCAAGCATACAACATAACTGTGATCATGAGCCTGTTCCATAAGGGCCTTACTGCACTGACGGGTTTAAGGAAAATGGCGCCTAAGGGCGTTTTTGCTCTGACGCGACGATATATATACACACACATACACACTTTGGGGGATTTTGTTGGCTGAAAGCAACGATATTTCTTTGACACCCTCCCCCTCTAATCCCCAACCCATTTACATACTTGTAGTCAGAGGTGTACTTACCTTGTAATTGAAGTACGGTGACTTCGCCTCCTTACTCCACAGACGGCCCGATGTGGAATTGTACTCCAGGAGTTTCATGATGCCACTGTAATTGACTTGAGTTGCAGCACCCGCCTTGCCTGTACAGTTGTTACTCTGTGAATTGTTAGGATAAAGGGGAGTGGAAATGATACGGGGAGAGGTCCATGTCATCTGCTCCGGCGACAATTGCTCCGACCAGTATTTTATACACTGACTAACCGTAACACCAAACCCAACCGAATCCCAAAACCCAACCCTAACCCTAACCCTAACCCTATTCTGAACCGGAAAACCCATGACAACCTAACACTGACTCTTTGTCTTCTGTCTTCATCGTTCTTAAGGTAGATTATCGATATTACAGACACGCTTTGTATGAAGCTCTTCAAGTTGACTGTTTAAACGCCGAAGTAAAAAAAAAGACTTAGTTAATCTTATCTTCAAAATTATTAATAACTTAATTCCAGACGTGCTTCATTCTCAAATAAATCTTAAAGTGTCATCTTATAATATCAGAAAATCTGCTTTTATTACAAGTGCCAAAACCCAAAACGAATTTCTGTAAAAACAGTACTAACTACATTGCAACCAATTTATTAAATCAACTACCGGAATCATTCAGAACAAAATTCACACTATCACAATTTCAAAAAGATATTTCTTCCGTCTTCATTCTTGAATTATGATTTCATTCATCTTGCGCATATCACTTTCTCTTTTAGTGATGTTTATGTCGTATGGATTTCTTGAATGAGTCAAATATTCTTTGTCTTATTTAAGTATTTTTTATTTTTTCTGTCAATATCTTTTGATTTACTTTATTTATGTATTTAATTAGTTATGTATACTTATGTTTTGTTTCAGTTATGTTTATTTTGAACTTACTTTATGTTAACTCTCTGTTTTGTTTTAATGATCGTATATACAGACTTGCTTTAAAATAGTCTAACAGCTGATAGCAAGTTTTTTTTTTTATCCCGTATTGAAATAAAACAAATAAACAAGCAAACAAACAAACCGGAGCAAGTGTCGCTGGGGCAAAATGTCTGATCACCAGAGTGAGATATTTTAATGTAAAAAGATGTCCTTGAAAAGATACCAATATTAAACAATAATGAATTGATGCAATCCGGTTTGTCCCCGTTTTGTAAATTTCTTGAGTGTGGTAAAACAAAATTTAACGTCATCTCTACTGCAATGCATTACAACACATTAATATTCACACGTATTTGAATTATAGGATTTCAAAATGACATAGGCCTAAGCAAATTACTAACTACATACATTTTGGAAGGTCAATTGCTAAAAACCTACATGGACAGGGATATCCCTACTCAATACCCGTGACACATAGGCTAGTTCTTACTAAATTAAGAACAAGTGTATAAACAGAAGCTGGCAATAGAGATGTAAGACAACTCGTGAATTATACCTTTGTCAAGGTGTCGCATGGGAAATTGTAGCCATACCATTGGCACTCCTAAAACAAGCTTACTGGCCGGAATACCGATTTGCAAAAACTGATCCAAACCTGAGAAAAAGAAAGATCAAAATAATGTCATCCGAAGAAACTGTTCGTACAATCTCGAAACGTAACGGATCTACACGCTTATCAACTATTGGTTGAGCGTACAATGTTTTGTCGTGGTACTAGGTGTTAAAAATAAGATTTGTCAATTTTAGTATTTAATATCACAAAAAATATACACCAGATTACACTGGCATTGAGTATACTTGCAGTTGAATAGTGAATATTTATGGTGGAAGTGGTTGGAATAAGATATCAATATTCAGTTTTATATAATTCGTGCTTATCTAAAAAGTCATGGTTCAGATTTTGCTCAATATCCAGTCCCCTGTACAAAATGGAAACTGTAAAGAAGTCAAATGGTGTGTGTGAGAGTGTGTGTTCAGTCCCCACACAATAGAAAAAGACAATGGCTGCCAGAGACTGCACATTGGAGACTTTGGTATGCAGTTTCTCATAGACTACGGCCAAGGTGGATAAATGCTTTATTAATATTCATAAGTAGCCTGGCGACTGTGGATAAATGCTTTATTAATATTCATAAGTAGCCTGGCGACTGCTAGACT